>JAFBJT010111662.1:73827-91274 GCA_016785325.1 Chascanopsetta lugubris
TATGTGTGTGTATCTGATTTCTGTGATTTGTACCGTATGTGATTTATGTGGGTGACACGAGGATGACGTGTGTGTGTATATGTGTGTGTGTATGTGTGTGTGTGAGGGAGAGAAATTGGGTAAAGGAACAATTAAACAGCTGTAAGTCTGCAAGAAAAGACACAAAGATGGTTCTGGGTGAGAAATTACAGACACAACACACACACACACACACACAACAATAGAATGGTAGGTAATGGAGTGAGGAGAGAACGTTGTCTGACATGAAAATCAACACAGCATGACATGATCATTACACACACACACACACACACACACACACACACACACACACACACACACACACACACACACACACACACACACACACACACACACACACACACAGATCAATAGCCAACTCCTTAAGCCCTGCAGCAAATTATTAAAATCTGAAATAAACATGCACACACACACACACACACACACACTGATGTATATACATCACACTCATATACATTAACTCATTCTCTTTGATTACCGACAACAGTAAACATGTTTGAAGTTTGCGATAATTTCTGATATGAAAGTTTGAAACTTGAAGCGCAGACAAACAAACAGCTTCCGTACGACTCCTTGGGGTGTCACAACATATCGCTATTGATGATAACAGCGAGACACAGAAATGAATTATTGATATTATGTAAATTATACACATAACTTATACATCGCATGCATGGATCGGTGCATCTTTAATCATTTACACTCGTGATGCAGGAACTGGGGCATCATGTACGTACATCCGGCGTTAATGGGAGTATTATTCTGTGCTTGACCACATGAGAAGTGCCGACAGGTGCAACTATACTCAAAAACATATATACTGAAAAAAATATATATATATATACACATATATGTGTGTGTATGCGGTGATTGCTTTGTTATAATGGATACTTTCAACAATGTGATGGCAATACACACAGGAGTTTAGGTGTCGCTGTGACAAGCTCATAAAAAAAAACAATAATGTGATCTTCATCTCCTCCTTGTCATGTAATGCTTGTGTGTGTGTGTGTGTGTGTCTGTGTGTCCCAAAGGATCCACTTGACCTTTTAAGGTAGACTTAGAGAATCCTCAAGGGGCGACCGAGAAGGGGAGCCGTGAGATAGACAAATGTGGTATTACATGTTCATCACAAGCGCACACACACACACACACACACACACACACACACACGTAAGGTTCTAAGTGACCAAAACAATGTGGCAGTGGTGACATTTAGCCTGCAGAGAAACAACAACCCTTCCCCCGTCTCCGTGACTCGCTCTCATCTCTGTGATCACATCATACAGCCTCCGTCGGATTCTGAGGAGAGAGTCCCCCCCCCTCCACTGTGCGTCTCTGCAGCACTTCCACAGAGAGCGTGCCCCTCGTAAATTGTCCCAGCAGTAAGGGACTGTGGGGTGTTTCCGCTCTGATGTCGCGTTTCACTCACACTTTTCAATCAGGTCTGAGCTCTGCATTTGTTTGTACCCAACAAGTGGACTTGATGGGGGATTTTTGTCAATATTAATAACTTGTATTTTCTTGTATCAGCTGAAATGAGGCCGCATGCTGCCGCAGCCATCACAAGTCCGGGCTCAAAAAAGATCTGAAGATTTAAAGTGTATTGTTATATACGTTTTTTCGAGCACTTCAAGGTTCAGTCACTACTCAAGTGTCATTCCTGCGTCACCGCCTTTGAAAACACACGGATGTCAGAAATGTAGGAAGTTAGATTAAAGCTATAGAGTCGTATAGTATGTCACGAATGATGGAGTCAACAATTGCTGTCTTCCTGCCTCCATCTCCTCCAGTTGAGCAGTGCACAGTCGAGTGTGGCTTTTGCCAGAAGTCTAATGGGAAGAGGTGGAGTTGGATTATTTTCTTAAAGGGAAGCTCTTGTGTGGTTTTCCAGACTGATGGACTCCAATTCTAAGAGATCTGAAGCTGGTGTGCAAGGAGATGCAGGAGAGGCCGGTTGTCTTCCGCAGAAGAGTATATTGGAAAAATCCCTCATAGACTGCACCTTTTAGAAAGTCTATTTCCCACTATCTTCTTCCTCACTACTAAAAAGCTGACAGCTCTCTAACTGCGCGGATGCTGAAGAAATATTTGCCTATTTTTACGCCAACCCCCTCAGACTCATCCCCCTGCCCCTCCCTCCCCCTGTCTGTCAGTTATAGTGGGCCAGTTAACAGTAATTATGAGGTTTCTTGTTAATTAGCGAGGAGCACCCAGCTGTTTCAGCCCCACAAGACAAAAGACCGTCAGCGCGCGCACACACACACACACACACACACACACACACACACACACACGGACACGTGCACCTGCACACTCCTGGGGGAGTCTTGGTAGAATGTCAGGCCTGTTCAGATTGTAATTATAGGGAGATTTGCTGGCTCTCTCTCACAAAGCCAAGATAAACCACCTGACTGACACAAAAACTTTACACATTCCAAACACACACTCTATACTTTTAGTAAATAACAGCATGGCTGAATCAATACGGTTAACAAAGTGATTACACCCACTCTATTAGTCGAGTCAAGGGTAGGCCCTGTTGAAGGCTTCAATATGCGAGATGTCGGAGCATATAATGGTGAAGTTACGTGTTGACCCCATTCTCCAATGCCCTTCACCTGCTTTGAATCATGGCGGCTCGTTGGGGTCCTATAACCCTAACGCTAACCCATACTGTCCGATGAGTATCCACAAAGTTCCTAGATCCACAACACGGTGCCTTTAACCTCACACTCTCAGTTGTCGGTATCAGTTAAAGGTGCAGTGTGTCAAATTGAGTGACATCTGGTGGTGAAAGTCCATGTTGCATCCATCACCCTCACCCTTCTCAACGCGCAGGAGAACCTAAGGTAGCCCTCAGTTGTCATTAAAACTCAAAGAGACGTTTAGTATGTTCACTCTGGGCTACTGTAAAAACATGGCGGCCCCCGCAGAGAGGACCTGCTCCTCATGTAAATATCTATCAGTGGGCTCATATAAGGGGGGATTGAAAAAAAAACAAAAAACATTTAGGTGATTATAAAGTGTTTAAAATGTCTGTATGGGATTGTTTTGTAATATTTCTAGGTGTGACAAAAACAACTGAAATCGTACACACTGCACCTTTAATTCTTAATATTGACATCAAATAACTGGCCTGATCTGTTTTGGAGGAACAAACGTCAGCGACACAGAATGAACTTTAGCTTTTTGAAGCCAACAAAAGGTACAGACTTTTAAGGACTACAAATATGCAAAGAGGCTTGTTACACAAACAAGAAGCAACGTATATGACACACTATGGGTAAACAAATACACCCTATTTACTTCTCTGCTACAACTGTAGCAATCCTGCATGCTTTAATTACACCTGACTTCTTAACCAGAGAGTGCTCTTTGATTTCTTTATTACTCGTTACACCCAAAACTCAACCAATGGACGGCCACTGTGATTCCCGTTACCGATTCCAAGAGCCATTTTATCCACTGTTAAACTTGAAAGAGTGGATTTTGACCTGCTCTTGCACTTGTTCAACGGGCTTCAGACCGTGCACTTACAGTCGATCGTTAAAAACAAGAGACTTAATGTCTTTTACTAAACGCTTGAAGTTACTGAGAGTGCAACAGCTGAGTTGGGGGGAGGGGGGGGGGGCAGGAGTATCCTCTTAACATCTCGCAGTTGGTGTTTGGTGTTTACTGACAAAAACTCTTTGACTTTAAAGATGCAGTGAGTAAGATTGCTGTTATTTTTGTCACTCCTGGTGGCAAAAAACAAATATTACAAAATAATTACATACCAACAGTTTCATTCATTTAATTGCGGCTAAATGTTTATTTTTTTCCCCCCAATGACCCTTAAGGGTGCAAAGATTTGGTGACATCTACGCGTGAAGTTGTATATTGGATCCATCACCTCACACTTGTCATTCAAGTATGCAGGAAAACCTATGGTAGCACTCGGTTGACATTAAAATAAATATTCAGTTTTGACTCACAGAGATAATTTGGAGTCAAATTGCAGAAAAAAAGTGCAACTCTCATAAATGGAGCAGCTTTGTCGGTGTAGCAGGTGGTGTGAGAGTGCGTCTTTCAGTGGGAGTGGATGCAGATTATACACTAGCAGACTGTCTGCTACTGTCTACATTAGTGCGTCTAGTCTTTCTGTGTGTGTGTGTGTGTGTGTGTGTGTGTGTGTGTGTGTGTGTGTGTGTTAAATGTGATGTTGGCAGGTTCCTGAGAGCCTGCTGAGCAGCAGAGAGGAGGTGTGATTATAATTTCAGCTTCCCCACTGTTTCCGCCGCGGTTATATCGGTACTTAGGAGCCCGCTACACCCATTTCCCCCCGGTGTTCGTGCTCATAACTCTTCTCTCCAAGGGCGACATCAGGGGTCAATTTACCTCCATCTACACAGAATTCAAGCGGGGACTGTTTCAGCCACCAGCAATTACAAAGGAAGCACCATCTATTCACTTGTAGTTTTTCCTTGACTTACATGGAGCAAGGTTACTAAAGGTTCTTTACACATATGCATATGAGTGAAGCATTCGTATCATCTTCTAACATGTAACACAATAGGCTTAATTAGGTTAAGAGTAGAATTAATCTCAGGGGGGGGGGGGGGGTCCTGGTCTCTTCAAAGTTATCTATCTATGGGGATTTTATAAAAAGCTCATGGAGGAGCTGAATGGGAAGGTTTTCCAAGGGGAAAGAGAGTCCTGTGGGAAAAAAAGGGGAGCAGCTGTTGGGCATACAAATATTTCTCTGTCCTTCTCTTGAGTGATTATAGTGGCAAATTTAATATAAGAATGAAGGGAAACTTTCCACATGAATGACCTGTTCTTTATCTGTTCGGCCACCTAATCTATTTGTGGAGCAACACCTCGACTGCACCTGACCTCCAAACGGTCCATGGTGAAGCAAAACCATAGGAAATAACACTGTGTGATACTAAACTATACTAGGTGGGTGGTCAAATTTAGCATTGTGTGGATGACAAAAAAAACAAAAAATCTTGCTATTTACTAAAGGTGCAGTGTGTGAGATTTGGTGACATCTAGAGGCGACGTTGCATGTTGTATCCATCACCTCACCCTCATCCTTCTGATCATGCAGGAGAACTTTTAAAATCATACACACCGCACCTTTAAAGCTTTCCATAACGTCACATTTCAAAGTGATATGATCAAGCTAGCTAACTTTAATACACTCAACCTTTAGAGAGGGGGTAAACCCAGTGGGACAATGAGGTCGATTCAATAGGTTACTTTTGACTTTGTTCCGCTTTCTTTCATTACGATCAAACTGCTCTGATACCTTCACTTAAAAGTGCTCGGAAAGCAGGTGAGACATGTTTCAAGCTGAGCGCGTCATGAAAGAGCATCGTCTGAGGAGCGGTACGTTCAAACGCAGAGCGTACGGATGGATGAGCGCCCGTGCCTGCGGAGCGGCGCGCCAACCAAGGATGGGTTTGTCACCGGCGAATCAAAATGACTTTTGGTTCATAAGCCATTAAATCGAGTCCCAAACCTCCCCGTGTTCTCACCCCGGCATGGAGATGAAAATGTCACGTTTGTCAACTCGGTCTCAGAAGCCGGCGGTTGGAGCGGCGGTGGCGCGCGGCTCACGCTCAGTTGACACTGCATCATGGTGCGTTAAGTTGAATGGCTGCACATCAACGGTTCCCCAAAGCACAGAAACACCTCTCTCTCTCTGTTCTCTGTAAATAATTTCTATTTTTAGTCATAATGATCGCCGAAGGAAGTACAATAACATTGATTCCATTCCTCATTTGGTCTGTCCCATCTCTTTACCGCTGTGGTTTCCTCGCTTCAATAGCTGCCTTCCCCTAAAGACTTTGTGACCATCGCCATCTGCCTCCTAATTAAAACCCGACCGGAATAAACCTACAGGAAGTGTTGCTGTGCGCATGCAAGGGAAACTCAAAGAGGGATCCAAATTCAAAAGTGGGACTTGACAGTCGCCTCAGTTCTATCAATGAAAACGAGGTCACACGCGTGTGATGCATAGCAGCCAGTCTCGGATGATTAAACACCATAAGGAGCAGCAAAAGTGAGCAGTAACACAAGGGTTGGGTCGAGATGCAGCGTGAAATAAATCACTGTCTGGTATCAGAGGACATATTGTAGTTCTCCCCTGAGCAGCTGCAGCTGCAGCTCAGGTTGACAGCCTGACAGCAACTCTTCCAGGATGTGGAACCTTTCATGGAAGCTTCATTGACAACTTCTTCAACTTCAGGCAAATGTAGAAGATAAGTGGGTTTTGTACAGTACCCATGTCTAGAGAGATTTCACCGTACAAGTGAGGCTCTGATTGGTTAGCAAGATAACTGGATGTCTCGTTGTAATGGACAAGAACCTAGATTCAGGAAGTGGACATGGATCAAATATGAAAAATAAATAAATAAATAAATAAATGTGTGTATTTATGTAAGGTGTTGTGACCCCTCAAAACACTTTAGAGGACCGTTTACATTCAGCCAGTCACACAAACATTCATACTGTGCATCTGTTTGCAGCCCTTTGTATCGATGGGTGAATGTTGGGTTCAGTATCCTGCCTGAAGCGTCCACCTCAGCATGCAGAGTAGGCGGGAATCGAATCTCTGACCCGCTGGTCAGCGGACGGCTCCTCTAAGCCCCTCAGCCACAGCTCCTCCAAGATGCATTCCCCATTGTTTTTCAGTTTCAGGTCGTCCAAACACGACAAAAGAAGGAAATAAAAGAAGGAAAATAAAGTCCTTCATCTCCACCAATAAATCATTAAGACTTTTTAGGGCATCTAACACTAAAATTTGCTCAAGGTTGCAAATAACAGGGAGTTTTAACACTCTGACATGACTTATATCAATGTAGCTCTGCAAGAAACATGGCATAGAGAGGTTAGACGTGTCATTAACTTGAGTTACTGCTTCTCATAATTGGACACATCAGTGCCCATAATGTGGCTCTCACATCAATCCACAAAGGAAAACACTCCTCTATTCTCCACCCACACAGACATTACAGTATCCACCAGCTCATCTTTACATATATATTGACCTGTAGCACTTCCTGGCTTCATGCAGTATTAAACTTTCAGCTGCGTCCCTCTCCCACAGCAATTAGAACACATTCGGGCGACAAATGAATTCAGGTAATCCATGACTTCATTATGAGCGACAACGGTAGGGTTGTTACTTTCCTGCTGTAATCGGACGGACGGAATAAATGACTGAATGAGGCTAATGGCTTAACCACTGTAACACGAGTGCTTAAATGTGTACAGTAATCCAAGTTAAATACTGCATGCATATGCAGGAGGCGTCCAATTAATGATTCAAACTTTGCGGCTGGGGTTTTTCTAAATGTTCCCGGCCCGTTTCATTTACGGCCAAAGATATAGCTTTATAGATCGGAGCGGAATGACTCACGTTCCACTCTTAGCTCGCGCCGCCGTCAAGCGGCTCAGGTCGACAGGCGTGCATAGCAACTAGGAACTAGCAACTAGCCACCTAAGATCACGAATAAGATATTACAGCTCGAGAAATGTTGGGTCTAAAGGTGCAGTGCGTATGATTTGGTGACATCCAGAGGTGAAGTTGCATGTTGTACCCATCACCTCACCCGCACCCTTCTGAACATGCAGGAGAACCTATGGTAGCACTTTTACTACTGTATAAACATGGCAGGCCCCCGTGGAGAAGACCCGCTCCTCATGTAAAAATACATTAATGGGCTCATTCAAAGTTAATGGTGGGGGGAATAAAACATTGAGGTGATTATAAATTCATGAAAATGTCAGGATGTAATTATTTTGTAACATTTACGGAAGTGACAAAAATGACCAAACGCTTACACACTGTACCTTTAAAACAAATGTGTTGTTTGGTGCCTCAAAAAAGGTTCTCGGCGTGACGTCAAGATAGAGAGAGAGAGCGAGAGACGCTGACCTCTCTGACATGGGTCGAGTCCCATGCTCCATTGTGGTGGAATGGATTCTAATTTTGTTGATTTGAGCTCTCAACCCTTTTTATCTCACAATCCAATTCACCCTTCGCTCTGTTTCCTTTGATCTGAGGAAACTCATTTCAGCTCAACCTCTGAGAGCCATCTGGAGACTGATGAGTACTTAGAAAAGCCTTTTTGCTTCCCTTTGTTTGTGGGAGGATGTACAGGTACAATAAATGAGCTGGCGGAGAGACTGTGGCAGGCTGGGTGACAACATCACTTGGCAAGAGCGTTGTGAGGGCTGGCATTGGGCTGCTTATGACATTTAGAGTTTAATTCAATAATTTAAACATTGACATTGAAGTGGGTTGAGAAGAAGGTTGTGACTTACATTTGTAAAATTTACATCTTATTAATTATATCGTAGTATTAAGCTAAAACACTGAGAAAATAGAACTTAGATATCAATTGCTATTATTTTCATTGTGATTTTTAACATCTTCCCGAAATGGAAATGATCAGTCCACTCGCTCATTGGTATTAAAAAGTGAATTCAAATGAAAAATGCTGAATGTACCTTTAACTGGAATCATTGTGGAATATGATGTTATGATATGAATACATATATAGCTATGCTATGTTGTACCTATTAAAACTACCATTTTAGCAAAATTAGTCAACAAAGAGTCCCACATAAAAATGCGGTGATGGTTTTCTATTAGCTCCAAAATGGAAATAAAATTGTTTACCATGTGTTTCAAGCCAGAGAAGCACTTAAACACAGGCTTATTTTTGCAAAACTACATAAAATGCAAAAGAGCGCTGGCACAGAGAGCTGCAGAAATAAAGTGTGGAACAGGAAGCTTGCCAACAACGACATCTTTTAACTTAATGATTATCAATATCATTTGCCGTCCTCCACGGAATTCACACGCAGATAAAAAAAACAAAAACAAATGCAAGAAGTTTGTTAAGGATGATAGACTTCCATTAGCTTAAGATGTTTACAAACCCAAGTGCAGACAGGTATTAAATATCTACCAGAGACGACTTTACATTCAAAACACGGCAAGATTAGTCTGGGTGTGTTTCTCTTTCTATTTTTTTTGTAGTGTCAGGTTTAGTTGCAGTCGTATGGGCTGAGCATCTGCTCCCTGTCTGACCTACTGGTGCTTGGCGNGGGGGGGGGGGGGGGGGGGGGGGGGGGGGGGGGGGGGGGGGGGGTCGGAGCGTGTAAGAAACAGACGGTCGGTGTCAAAGATCACAACGTTCACTTGTGTCCACTTTAACACCCTGCTGAGCTTTTATGTGTGAGGTGGATAAAAGGGTGCACTCACACTTTTGTAATATACCATAGATGCCATTGACGCAAAAAGGTGCAGTGTGTAAGATTTGGTGACATCTAGAGGTGAAGTTGCATGTTGTATCCATCACCTCAGCCTCACACTTCTGAGCATGCAGGGGAACGTATAGTAGATTTGTCATTAAAACTCAAAAGGTATTTTGTATGTCCACTTTTACTACTGTAAATACATGGCGGCCCCCGACGAGAGGACCCGCTCCTCATGTAAATATACTTTCATGGGTTCATTTAAAGGTATTGGGGAAAAAATACAACAATCAGATGATTATAAATTCATGAAAATATCGGTTTGTAATTGTTGACAACAATGACCAAAATCTTACATTATGCACCTTTAAAGGTTAAGTGTGTGTGATTTTGATATTATTCCCATTTCTGTTGATTAAAATTCTGTTTTTATGTGTACAAACTCACCTGAGTGTGTGAATTGGTCTTTTTATTATCAATGAATGAGCTCATTGTCTATAGAAGCCACATTGTTGTGTTTACAATGTGTTTACAGTGGCCTACAATGGACCAATCGTGTGTGTTTGAATGAAGGGTGCAATAGGTTCAACCACATGCATGTGCATTCAGCTGCATCTTCTCCAATACCCGTGACTAAACTCTACACACTGAACCTTTAACAGCTGTTCTTGCTTCTTATATAACAACATTTTCTACATCCCGTGTGCAATGTGTTGTTTTTGGCTTTGAAGTCCACACACAAAACCCATTTTTGTGCTTGCAAGTTATTTATAGCGCAGTAGGTAAGCAAGCACACACACACACACACACACACGCTATTGTGACTATAGCTGTTTTGGTTTTCATCCCTGTCTGCCCTGCAGAGGTGTCCTCCTTTCTGGGACATGCTGGTGGGCACTCGAGCATGAAAGCTTTTGAAAACAGTAATTTTAGTCAAGACCTGCACTAAATACTGGAGTCAAAAATTGGACTTTTGGACTCTGGATGCACTCGTTTGACTGCACAGTCTCTTTGGAGTAATTTTATTGCCAACAGTAAAGGGGCAATCCCACTTAACTTTTCTGTGTTTTTGTATGAGGCTGCCTGAAAGGAGGACCGGCAAGTGCTGGAGTGGGGGTACGTGGCCTTTCCCGTGTTTGTGACGACAAGAAGGTAAGTGGAAGGGAGAGGAGAGGAGAGGAGAGACTAGGAGAGAGGAGGAGAAGAGAGGAGCGGGGAGGTGAGGAGAGGAGAGGAAACGAAATGAGAGGAGGAGAGGAATCAAGATGAGGAGAGGACACTGGGAGAGGAGAGAATAGGAAACAGAGAGGAGAAGAGAAGAGGGGAGAGAAGAGAAGAGAAGAGAGGGGAGGAGAGGGAATGAGGAGAGCGCAGGAGAGGTAACAGGGAGGAGAGGAGAGAAGGAGAGGAGAGGAGGTGACAGCAGTAGCCTCCAGCTGTGAACTGAGTGCGCCCTGTAACAGCCTGACAGGGCCTGCTGGGGAAATGACTCTTCTCTGGAAAAGAGGCAGACAAGCGTGCATGCGTGCATGCATGCGCGTGCACACACACACACGTGCACACACACACGTGCGCACACACACACACACACACACACACACACACACGCACACACACACACACACACACACACACACACACACACACACACACACACACACACACACACACACACACACACACACACACACACACACACAAAGAATAACCAGCAGAACAAAAAGGTTCCCAAGACGCAAGAAGACAGGAAATGCATCACCTGCAGAGCCGGAGACTTCCAGCCAGCAGGGGGGTGCAATGCTGTTTTTGCATAATTATAACATATACCATAATAATCAAAACAGCAACGTCCAAATGTTTACCCCAGACGTAAAGTGCCGCGAGCAGAATTCATATCAGGATTGTTCATTGACGAGAACACAGGGGGAATTGATGCAATATCATAATCAGACCGATCTCATGAGCATAACCACATGAGGTGTTGAGCCGGTGAGGTTGTGTATTTAGGTAACAACGTGTGTGTGTGTGTGTGTGTGTGTGTGTGTGTGTGTGTGTGTGTGTGTGATGTCTGCTGACAGCTATGTTTCCGTGGGTTCGGGGGCACATGGGCATAATTGTCAACCCGCACCAGGTCTGAAAACACAGACAGGAAATACCCCCGCCCGCTGCTGCTCTGTTTCCTGCACTCTCCAAACACATGATGGAGCCAGAGATACAACAGGTTTTTTTTTCTTTTCTATTTTTAATAACACAACATATGTGTTGATTATCAAACTCCCCCTATAGGATTAATTAAACCAACTAAAGCTAATTGAGTAGTATCAAAATGCAAAGGATATCGAGTTCACAGGGAGTTCATGTGCCTCACAATCTGACTAATCCAATTAACTTTATGCATGTGTGTGTTTGTGTGTGTGTGTGCGTGTGTGTGTGTGTTCCACAGTTGTCTGTCTTTAGAGACCAGTGTTCTATAAAACCAGCGAGTGCATGTCTACATAATTAACCCTTTTAACAGAAATTGGAATAATTACAAGAAAGATTGAATACTTAAAAGAAGGCAGGACCCATCATCTGTCCTTCGAGGCTCCTCATATTAGCTTTACAAGCTAACGATCGCAATGCATGAACATCTCACACAGCAGATGTTCGCCAACACCTACACGGCCACGTATCATCTCCAGTATGTGCTTTGGTGAGAATCGACAGTTCACATGAGTCATGTGATAAGGGACATTTTAGCATATTAACACTTTTTATTTGTTTGTTTGGCAATTTTGGCGGAATTTGTTTGGATGTTGTTGAAGATTATTTTCTATTTCGTTTCAGTCAGGAATTGGGAATTTGCATCTAAATTCACGCCGTGGACCTTTAACATTTCTGTAGAGTTCAAAGTAAGCACACAAAAAGGAAAGCAGATCATAAGTAATGTCGTATTCAAGCCTTTTTTACGAATGGCTCAACATGCAGTGGATCCATTAATTCGCCATGATCCTCAATGATCCAACTCTACGTTATAATAATTACTCGTATCGATGTTTTTGACTGATTCACGTTTTGAAAGAAACGAACAAGCATCCAAAAAGGTGTTTTGAAGCCGCGAGTGAGCTTTTACAAATTGGTATTCCCGACGCTGAGCGATGATAATATAACTCTACACACAAATCATTTGCTTCCCATTAAGAGGACTTGTTGCTGCACTCGCACTTAATGATCAAAATTTAGAGCAACGCTCGTTTTAGATCGAGTCATTTGCATCAATTCCAATTTTGGCTCCAAAACAGAGGAATAAAAGACGGAAAGGACGGTAACCTTAGAAGAGGAGGAAGACACTGCCAGGCAATTCATCAAAAATAGATACAAATCAAAACTGCGGCGATGGGACTGACATGACGATCAATTAGGTTGATTTAACACTTGGTTGCCACGGCATCGACATTGCTGTGTTGTAACAACAACAGAACAACAATGACCAGTGTCTCCTTCCTCTGCTGAGCAGTGGGTTTTGTTATTCAGGTCCTGTCCTGCAGTGGTGTTGGTCGTGTCGGGATTTCATGTCAGCTGCAGTATGTATTTTCCCCAGAGGGCAGCACACAGTCATTAAAGGCATCAGTATCTTCCTCAAGGACAGTGTGACAGGGACAGACTCTGGCCGTCACCGGGGATCGAACCTTTGCCCGACACTGCTCTTTATGTGTCCATCCATCTATCCTGCTATATACAGTAATGCTGCTTTTACTCAGGGGCTGCGATAGCTTCCGCCTGTGTTGCATGTTTCTTTACAGGGAGGTCTTTACAAGCACCTCGCACGCACGCACGCACGCACACACACGCACACGCACACACACACACACCAACAGGGAGCAGCAGCTGGATATGAGGCTGTCTGTCTTTGTTAATTTCTCATCTGCATTTCCTGTAACGCATCAGAGAATGAGTATGTGCGTGCGTGTGTGTGCGTGTGTGTGAGTGAGTGTGTGTGTATGTCTGTCTGTCTGTCTGTCTGTCTGTCTCCTGTCTTTGTACATCTGTGTGCGTGTGTGTGTGTGTTCGCTCGCTTGTGTGTTTGCATGTATTTTTGTGGTCACACCCTCGGGGTAACACATGCTATCTTGGTGTGCCCAACATATTTTTGTGTATTTATTAGTTTCCGCACGCGTGTGTGTGTGTGTTCTCGTGCCTGCATGTGTGTGCGTGTGCGCGCGCGCGTTTGCCTGCTCAACATGTTCACGTCACGTCTACTTCTAATCATCTTTGAAATAATGAAGAGGCTGTGGAGGACTGACAGATTGCGGGGCGTGCGTGAGCGCGCGTGCGAGGCCTGCAACGTGCCTGTGCTCTGCGCAAACCTCATACGTCTCAAAAGTCACATTCAGAGTGAGCGGGGGGAAACAACACAGATGACTTTCACAGTTTGACGGCTCTCGTTTCATTTTTGGAATCCATTCATGGAGGTTTTTGGACTCGAAACCAATGAATCGGATGCCTTTTGTGCACAGCGGGTTCTTATAGGGCTTTAAATTCCACTGCTATAGTTATGCTTAATTACACACAAAGCTAGTCCCTAAAATGTGAATTTCACAGTGTGCACAGTGTTCTGGAACACCTGAAACAGTGCCGTTTCTTTGTTAATATTTGCATGGCCAAGCCATCGGATTCTTTTAATTTCACAGCCTGTTGATAGCACAGGCTAATGTGCAGGCTGACATTTCGGAATAAAAAGACCCCAGCAGGAAAACACCAGTCTGAAATACTCTGTGGGTATTTAAGAGCACAGGATTTATGTGGCAATCTGTGAAAGGAGAGAGTGTAAATGGCCAGGCGAGATGCACAGAGGAGTGAGTGTCCACCTATTACAATCAACACGTCACAAATTCACTGAAAATAGGAGTTGGGGGGGGGGGGCTGGGGGTTGGTTGGAGAGGACGGGCAAGACTAATGGAGGATTGAAAATAGGAAGAGAAAGGCGGAGAGCGGGGAAGAGGAGACAGATGCGGGATGAAAGAGAGCTGGTGATTACAAATTCAGTTGTTGGAAAGGAGGAAGCAGGGGAGGAGGAATTGGTGATTAGGGGTGGAAGGTGGAGGAGGGTGTATGGATGGATGGATGGATGGATGGATGGAGAGGGAGAGGAGAGGAAAACAATAGAGGGCGGAGGAGTGGGGGGGAAAAGGGAGCGGATAAGGATTAGAAACGTGAGGAGAGGAGGCTACAGAGAGTCACTCCATCTCAAAGTCAAATGCCGAGAGGTATCAAAGACTTCAGGTTCATTAAAACATGTGGAGTGCCACACACACACACACACACACACACACACACACACACTCAATCTCCAGGGTTAGGGGCGACCATTAACCGCCATGCATCCCACCCATAAGCATGCGTTTTGCCTTGAGACAAGATTTAGGCACAACAATGAATCACCATCATACACAACATCATGATTAATTCACTACACGCATGTTGTATGTGACGGCAGGCAACATGTTCACTGTCGGTGTGCGTTTAGTCTCCCGTCACACGAGCCGGGCTAAACCTCATGGGTGCGGCGAAGGAAAGCGACGCGTTCTTTTGGTTAACGTGAGAAAATATACCAACGCTTAGCGGAGGTGTTGCGCAGGAAACTCCCCCCGGTGTGTCGGTGTCACAGTCAATCCGACCCCGCCGTATGTTTCTGCGGCTCTGCAGCCGACTGTCACACTCGGTCCCGAGCGTTGTTATCACAGTGTCTGAGAGTGAGGAGGAGGGGGAGGAGGAGGAGGAGGAAGGGGAGGAGGTTAGGAAGGGGTGAGGAGCAAAGAGGGAAAAATTACAAATTCTCAGTGTGGAGGCGGAGGATTAGGTGATGTGAGAGAGGCCGGAGCAACGGTAGGAAATTGAAAGTATGAAGAAAGAGCGGAGGAGATAAAGCGAAGAGACAAGGATGAGAGGACAGAGGTGATTTTCTGTTTCTCACATCAAAGTCACGGAAATGAGTGAGGCTGCGATTTTAACTGGTCTATGTTGTGCGACTGTCCCTCCTCTTCCTCACCCCTCCTCCATCCTCTTCCCCCCTCCCTCCCTCCCTCCCTCTCTTCCTTAATAAGTCCAAAGTATTTCTATGATCAAGAGGTTCCAACAGACACGCCTCCCCCTCCTTGAGAACCATAAGCCCTGGGATTAAACAGAGGTTAGAGAGTCTGTGTTGTGCTAATGTTCGAGCGTGAGACGCGCTTTGTGTGTGTGTGTACTGTACCGAACGTATGTGTGTGTGTGTGTGTGTGTGTGTGTGTGTGTGTGTGTGTGTGTGTGTGTGTGTGTGTGTGTGTGTGTGTACACTGTGTACTACGATGCAAATTTACGATGGGCAACGCAAAACAAGACAAAACAAGACCTCCACCAATTACCCGTTCGATTAATCGTGCTATTAATCGATAGCTGACAGTGTGGTGAGCGATCGCCAAAATAGGCAGGTAAATGATTAGTGGTGCGCCACGACTATGGACGACATCCATCAACGACTTATAATCAACATGACCGCGCCAATCAATCTCGCGATGGCTGGCGCCGGGCTATAAACCGCGGTTGGACGAGCGCTCCCGACAGCTCGTCCAATCTGAAACTGACGAGCGTTATCAAATTACGAGATGCTACCGGAGAATGACTGATAAATTTCAATTTAGCCATGTTGCACGAACAAAGCGCTGCATTTCCATGGCTCATCAATATAAATTAGATTAGCTATTTTTAGCCACCTGGGTTAATTGTTTGGTCACATGCTAGGGGCCGGCCTTTTTTTTTTTTCCCCTCATAAGGCCGCTTTACGTTTCCTCGCGCCCGCCGATGACCACAGATGGGCGACCCCGGCCGTCTAATTGATCATTATGGCGAGATGATTGATCAGTGTTAGCGCTATGATTAAGTGCTAATGAAATCCATACTGTTGATAACGGAAAAAATATTCTGCGATATGGTTCATCTCGGTGACAGCTGCGAAAACGACGGGACTTAACTGGCGCTTTGATTCCGACAAGTTACCCAGAATGCATTTCAAAGTCTGGGGAAAACGCGTGTGGGTTCTTTTCTTTTTTTTTCCCTCTCCCTATTCCCTATTTTATGAGCGTGTACACACGTGCGATTTAGTATGTTTGGTGAGTAAATTAAGCCTCTGGAGCCACAGGACAAATCTGACAGATGAAAGGAAGAAGAAGAAGAAGAAGAAGAAGAGGAGCGGGTGGGAGATGAGAGAGAGCGAGAGGAAGTGCTGAGCGGAGGGGAGATGGAGGAGGGGGGAGGGCGAGGGGCGAGGGGGAAGACAGGAGAGGTGGAGTTGAGCTGAGCGGAGCAGCGGGGAGCAGAGGAGGGGAGCAGATGAAACAAAAAGGGGGGGGGGTGGTGAGGGGCGGGATCAGGGGCTGAGGGGGCGGAACAGAGGACGGGTTTCTTTACGGCGTCCGACGTCGAGAGGGAGAAACTCCGAGAAACTTGTGTGTGTTTTGTTTTAATCACATTCTCGGGAAGCCATTCACAAATTTCTATAACGACCTAGCCTGACTCCGAGCGCCGAAGCCAAAAGAACGACGCCATTAGCTCTGGAGTTGGCTCCGCGTCCTCACGTCAAACGTGTTAAGCAAGTTGAGGAATTAGCATTTTTGCCCGTTGGCCACGGTTCGGCGTCAATCTATTAATGCCAGTTTCATTACTTTACCTTTGAGATTGGTTTTTCGGAACGGAGCCGCGGCTCCATACAATGATTGGTTACCTGCCAATGGGCACTTGAGTAGTCTAATTTACCATTCACAGCCAAATCGTTGTTGGCTGGTTTGAATTCTGTGGCTTTTTTAATTTCTTTTCCTCGGTTTCACGAAATGTCAGCGAGGATCAAGAGGACGTTTAATTACACTTTTATTTACTTTTCTTCTCCTCCACAGCCTCCGAGCTTTAGAACGAGGTGTTTACTTCGCTGACTTGGCAAAGGCCAATGTCTGCCTTTGACACTTGATTCATGACAATTTGCATTTGGCGAGAACGGATGTGAAGAATAAACATATTTGCACTGGAAGGACCTAAAGGGATGCGTGTGGTACATGAGGACAGCCAGAACCCGGGAGCTCCGCCCCTCGGGTTCATATTAGATTATTTTTAGTGCCTGAGGAAATCCCACTTTTCTC
>JAFBJT010111662.1:92566-104976 GCA_016785325.1 Chascanopsetta lugubris
CGGGATGTTGGTAATCACTGACAGGACAACAACAACAACAGGAAGCAGCTGGTTCATGATGAACACACCACAACACCACTGGCATGTGCACAAACAAAACATGAACAATAGCTGCAGCATCAGAGATGTGATTTATGATGCTGATGTTTATACTTTATCATCATATGCACAGAGTTGTCTCGGCGAGCGCATCCAAACATGGATGATACAAACATGCTGGAGTCAATGGAACAGTGAGTAAGTCCGACCCCTGTAACACAATAGAGTATTAAATCTTAAACCAATGAACAATAAACAAGACAAACAAATCAATAAAACATATGAAGACATATCAATTTCTAAAACGTTCTCTCCTAAGAACCTAGCACAGGAAGTCAAGAAGGAGGAGAACTTTAGAATAGGACCTATGACTGAAGATTTTGTCCTTTTCAGTTAAAGGTGCAATGTGTACGATTTGGAGGTGGAGTTGCATGTTGTCTCCATCTCCTCACCTTCACCTTTCAGACCTATGGTAGACTTCAGTTGTCATTAAAACTCAAAACAGGTTCAGTGTGTCCACTCTGGGCCTCTGTAACAATATGGCGGCCTTCGCAGAGAGGACCCACTCCTCATGTAAATATGCATTAATACGCTCATTTTGGGGAAATGGAAAAAAACAGTTAGGTGATTATAGATGAATGATAATGTCAGTATGCAGTTGTTTTATAATATTTTTTGAAGTGACAAAAATGACCAAAATCGTACGCACTGCACCTTTAAGATTTCAAATTCCTGTTCATCTCACAGTTGAGTGTCAGATGTAAAACTGTCCGCTCAGCGTCCTTCTCCATCACATCCTTACAGACTCTCTCTTTTTTCCATCCTCAGTCTGACGGTAACCTCTCCACTGAAGTGTTGACCTTTGACCTCCCTCAGGCGACCCCTGTGCTTCCTCCCTCGTCATGTGAGGCTGCAGGACATATTAGGAGATGTCTCTGTGTGTGTGGTTTCCAGCACATTTCCAACATACTTGCAGGAGACAGACACTTTCAGTCCCTGCATCAGTTGCATGTGGGACAGGGGGAGGGGCCTGGAAAAGTTGCCGCCGAATAACGACATGAAAGGAGAGACGAATTCCTCGCATTTTTCCTCCGTAACATTTTCAGCTCAGAGATCTGGTGTGAGAAGGACTTGAACCTGTGTCTCAGAGCCAGACAGTCACAGGGGCGTTACACCCACTGTCACCCCATGTCCTCCACAGAGAAGGTTTGAGAGGACGCGGTTCGATGATCAGAATGTTGATCAGAGTGGAAGTTCCTGCAGATGCAGAGTCTGTCTCATCAGCAGTGACACTCTGACAGGGGCTTTGTGTTTTCTGCCCCCTCCCTGCTGCCTTGCCCAAGGGCTTTGGGAGGATACTCAGTCATTAATGCACACACACACACACACACACACACACACACACACACACACACACACACACATTTCTCGGGGCTGTTGCACAACACAGCTGTGGGTAAACACACAGTGTTCTGATGCTCGTGTCTCAACCTGTACACATGCACACTCACATGCACACGCGCGCGCACACACACACACACACACACACACACACACAGAGGCAACAGAGCAGGATGCATGGAGTGGGTGTATTTGCAGTGCCACACCAAACACTCGTGCCACAACTTGTCAGACTGAATGAAATTGCTCTCTCGCTCACATACACAACATAATGACATGTGAGCACCTTTAAAACGCTGAGCTCGACATAACACACACATGTGGAGTGTTCAGGTCAGCTTTCAAAGAGACATTAAAAAAGGAGAAGGCAGAGAGTTTCAAAATGTGTGTGTGTGTGTTTGTGTGTGTGTGCCATTTTTGTTGTTATTGATTATATTCATTTTTGCTGCTATTTGGAGTAGACTAGAAGTTGATCATGCAATTAGATCCATCCAACCAACCAAACAACCAACCAACCAACCAACCAAACAACTAACCATCCATCTATCCATTCATCCAACCAACCAACCAACCAACTAACCATCCATCGATCCATTCACCCAGTTCCACACACGTATTCCACCGGATCTAAAAACGTGCTGCTCCTCTCCCATCACACTCTCCATTTGCACAGCCAGGGGCAGTTTGGGGTTCAGTAACTTGCCAAAGGGCACTCAGGCAGTCAGAAGGGAGGGGCCTGCATGGTGGTGCACATCTGATTGTCTTTGCAGAACTCGGTTATATGGAACAATATCATGCAACAGCTCAAGTAAGAGCTGTCTGTGGCTGTGCATGGAAAGTGACTGGTGGACTTCAGTCTCTGAGTAAATGGGCTTTAATTGGAAAACAATGTGTAGGGCTTTGTGACATCTAGTGGTGAGTTTGAACGTTACAGCTGAATACTTTCCTCTGCATGTACGAGAACCTATGGAACAAGGGTGGTGGAGCGTGGCGGCCTGCTCCTGTAAATATAAGGCGTAATGCAAACAACTTACAACTTCTACTTTCCAACTTACAGTAAGTGAAATCCAGGCATGAAAAATATAATTTTTCTATATTTTTCTACCCATAACAGACACGGCACAGCAATTTTGGGAGAAAGAAAATTTATTAGAGGTTGAATTTTATGTGAAGTTCGGGGTCCAGTTTTCTATTAACACAGTTTATTGTCAGTGAAAATAGAATAACTTAAAATGTTCTGGAATATATTACAATCTAATCATATTCAAAGCTCCATAGCCTAATTATATTCACAATGAAACCTTTTACAAGTCCAGAACACAACATTCTGACAGTTGAGCCACCTCTCCTCTCAACACTTCAACCCTCACAGCAATAACCACAGTGAGGGGTCACAGTGGGGGCCCCACACATACACACACAGCTCAGGAGTCCAAGCCCCCACATTTGTGTTGCAGAGTATTTCAGTTGAAACATATTGCGTCTGATAGTTATGGAACCAAACTATAAAACACCCACGAGGTATAAGGTTCTAATTGTAACACGTAAACTCTGCCAACTCAGAAGGTCTGAAAACACAGAGGACATGACCCAGCACTTTTCCAAGGTGGTGCTGTGTGAAGAATGACTCAGC
Source organism: Chascanopsetta lugubris (assembly GCA_016785325.1). Classification (NCBI taxonomy): domain Eukaryota; kingdom Metazoa; phylum Chordata; class Actinopteri; order Pleuronectiformes; family Bothidae; genus Chascanopsetta; species Chascanopsetta lugubris. Next base: position 95,640 of record JAFBJT010111662.1, read on the forward strand.
GATTTCCAGGTGGGATCCAGTGAAACACAGGGTGTTTCGTATGTTCAGTGTGGCTGCTACAGACAAACAAAGTAAACTACACTGGTCATATGGACTTCTGCATGTGTATTGTACTTTACTCAAATAGATGTTTTTGAAGTCATTTTCAATTTCATTTAATTTCGTTTCAATAGTTCTTTTTACTCAATTACATTTTTACAATAGTATTTTTTAAATATTTTCAAAGATATTCATTAAGCAGAATAGAATTTAGAGAGCAGATGACGTCAGTTCCAAAACGTGTGCAAAAAATGTATAAAAACGATAAATATTTATCAAAATAATTATAAATATAAAGCATGGCATAGGGAGAGGGAGGGGGAGACATTGGACAGTGATAATCAGACATGCAACAAAATGTACAATTATACCCAATATGTAATATAGAATTGTAATGGAGTGATAGCATTGTTAACCAAAAGGGATAACAGTGAGACTAGCAGCCAGAATGAGTGACAGCAGCAGCATGGGCTGATTGGAAAGTTTCTGTTACATTGAGGTCAAATAAATGGCCAGCTCTCATTAGTTTTACACTGAACCAATCACAGTGACCAGGTCACTTTAAGCCCCGCCTCCTGTGTTGTAGGATAAGAGACACCTGGAATATATCCAGAGGAGGGGACTCAGTCAAGTGTTTTAGTAGCTGCTCCACCACTGAATGTGACTCACAGCCTGTTTGTTACCTGTGACTGAATGAGTTGCTGACTGCAGACATGCTGAGTCTCTCCATCTTACAGACAGTTAAGCTTCATTGCTTTTCAAATGTTTTCTTGCCATTGTGTTTCAAACTTATGTAACGAGGCCTGAGTTATTATTTCACTTGGTTGGGAGTCGATCATCTGATGTCTCTGATGGACGGTCAGGTCCTGTAATGTTCTGTCTGACAGGCCCTTACACAACAAAATATATATTTTAGAGACCCAATATATTGATAACTACAAAATTGAAAGCCTCATGATAGAACATTACACTAATATGAAAAGTGAAAACATGTTTATATTGGAAATTTGCATTAGTGTCATGTGTATACTGTATATACGTTTAATATATTTGCTATATGTTTAACAATATAAAAATGACTGCCGCTTTCAATATACTGTATAATATATAATAGAAAATACATAAGGATCATCAAATGATTGATTCTTGTTCAAATGTTAAACATATATGAAGCTGAAGATGTATGGTGTATTTTGCAATATATATACTTGTCAAACATAGGTTGCTCCTCTCGATATATTGAAATGTATATTCTAATTTGTTACTAAATCATTTTCAATATATGTCAATATATATGTTCCCTCAGGGTGTGCGCACTGACCGAGGCTGATCTGTGTCCAGCAGCTTCACCAACAGCCTCCTCAGTGTGTGGAGGGGTCGTATTCTCCCATGGAGTGGAACCGTCAGTCCCCGTGCATCCAAAAAAGGGAGAAGTCATAATAAGAGTTGTGCATGTGTAAGCTATAAAGATCCTCCAATGTTGTGGCAAGTGTAACGGTGCCGTTAGAGCGGGGGCCCTGTTTGACTTGGAGAGGGCGGGACTTGGAGCGCCACGTTTCTATTCGCTGCAGTGAGCTTCCAGCCAGCCGCTCCATCCCCCCCCCGCCCCCCCATCCCCCCGATCCACTTTCCACAGGCGGCTTCCATTCCTCACAAAGAACCAACACCGCAGAGAGAGAAAATGGGAGGAGGCGGAGTTCAAACGGCAGCTCGAGTTTTATGTTTGCTGGAATTAGGAATGACTTTTTAAATGCCACTCTGTACGTGCCGCTGCGCTGTGAGAGGTCGGCTTAATGAATTGAATGTGCAGCTTTTGGCTCAGCTCGCTTCACTCTTCTTTGATTAAAAAACTCATGTGATTTATGGCTGCAGAGGACGTCTGGCCCGTTTGTTATGTGGGCGTCTCGTTTTGATATTAATGTCCCTGGTCTGCGTCATTGCAAACTGTATTTACCGGACCATGTTGTCAGACTCGTGGTGCTGTGAGTGATGTATTGTCATACGTCGCAGTGCCACAGGCTGCCGGCCTGACAGTTGAGGTTGGGGATGAGGTTGAGGTTTGATGAGTCAGTGCATTTTCCTGCCTCACTCTCATGTGACCATGCAGGAGAACCTATGGTAGACTTCACTTGTCATTCAAACTCATTCAAAATATGTGCAGTACATCCACTCTAGGGCTACTGGAAAAACATGACGGCCCCTGTAGAGAGGACCCCCCCCCCGCCCCCCTCTTGTAAATACACATTAATGGGCTCATTTTAGGGTAATGGAAAAAATAAAACATTTGCGTGATTATTAATTCATGTAAATGTCAGTATGTAATTGTTTCGTAATATTTTGTAAGTGACAAAAAATGGCCACAATCGCGCACACTGCACCTTTAAATGAGTTGAGCGTCACATTTACTCTCTTAGTATTAACTGTTAGGCTGACTCAGCGGTTTTCTGAGTGTGGTGTGCCTGCATACGTATTTACAATCCACAATCCTGAAACAGCCTCGTGTTTGCACGTGAGCCCTTGATTTGCGTCCTGTGTGTAATTTGACGTCTTTATGAACATTTCTGTGCAGACGAGTGAGTGAAGTGGTGGTGCTTATCTCCAGCGGTGGTCTCACCTCAACCCCACAGCCTCACCTCACTTTAACAGGATTAAGGGCACTTACCCCAGCCTAACCTAACCTACAGTAAATAACCTACTGTTATAATTACAGCACCAAGCAGCAGTGAATCTGGAGGCTGGCAGGATCCAATATGGAATCCCACAAAACCTGGTAGAAAGATTTAGAAGTGTTGATCCACATCATTTGCAGATCCAGGATTTCTTTTTCTCTTTCATTGGAGATCCGTTGTCCATAAGATTGCATATTTATATTTTTATCTTGCTGAAGGGACATTACAATTCTGCCCATTCAATGAGCGTGTGGATTGTTCTTTTGACTGTAAATTCATTATTTGAGGAGACGGTCCTCACTATGCAGGCGGCCATGTTGCACACCCATGTTTTTATATAGTTGTACCTATATATTATATCATGTGTTGAAGATTCTGATAAAATTCTGCGTTCAGTGACTTTACCTGTGCTCACAGGCCATGTGAAGTGTGCGCACTAATGCACAGTGAATGGAGTGAGACACTGTAACACTATATGGTCTTTTTCTACCACTGACTGACGTTGATGGAAGTTAATGGAAGTTAATGGAACAGTTTGACCTTTTTTGGTTATATGCTTATTCACTTTCTGACTGAGAGTAATACTGGCATGGATGTGCATTGAGATCATGTATACATATATATATATATATATATATATATATATATATATATATATATATATATATATACAATGTCTATATATTCAAAGGGATACAGTTGAATTGAAGTGAATGCCGCTCACTGATGAATGTGGATGCAGGTCTGGAAACAGTAGGAGTCAGTCCGATCGGCTCTGTCCAACAATAACAAAGTCCCTCTACCAGAACAGCCTGACGAGCGCTCGTCTACATGTCGTCTGTCGTTTTGTGTAAAGTGAACAAAAACTTTGAGCGGTGCTGGACAACATGTTGGCTGCCGCCGCCATTCTCTAAAATCTTTTTTGGATGGAACAAAAGCTCAATGTTCCACTGTTTCCATTCTTTGCGCTGACACGTCTCCTCGCGCCAGATTGGTATAGAACATGAAGTACACATAAGGTCCATCCATATATCTTCTGCATGCAGAGGAACATTTCGCATTTCAGGAGAGTGTGGAGGAGGCTGGGACGTTGAGGTATTTTTGAACGGACACGTTCTCGCCTCTCTGCTCTCTCAGCACCAGGAGGTCATAAAACATGATGAAGATTTACTGCTGATACTGCTGAAGGATTTATTCAGCGCTATCACTCCCTCACTGCTGAGTCATTGTCCTCGGGGCACGGCTGAGTGAAGCCATGGCTGGATGTTGTACAGTCTATCTGTGATAACGGATGAGGGCCACAGCAGAGAGCAGAGATCATCCAGTTCCTTCAGAGGAGTTTTGTTTCTGTATCTCGCCGATCACAACCCGCTGACCTCCAGAGGTCACGGTAAGGAACCATTCGAACACTGCTGTCAGGTGTGATTCCAGGGCATCTGTCCTGGTCGTTTCCCGTCTAGATATCGACGGTGGTGTTCATGGATCATTCTGCTCTGTGTTTATCATCATGCTCTCTACTTCTACCAGTGAATCGTTATCTCTTGATGTTTGTAATCAATACATTTTCATTGCTACAACCCGATGTTCATGATCATCATAGGATGTGCAACTGTTCCGCATTAAAGGTGCAGTGTGTAAGATTTGGTGACCTCTAGAGGTGAGGTTGCATGTTGTATCCATCACCTCACCCTCACCCTTCTGATCATGCAGGAGAACCTATGGTAGAATTCAGTTGTCAATAAAACTCAATAGATAAATAAAAAACATGGCAGCAGAGAGAACACCCCCCCCCCTCATGTAAATATACATTAATGGGCCCAATTAAGCATGATTATGTCAGGATGCAATTGTTTTGTGATATTTTCAGAAGTGACAAAATTACAGAAATTGTACACACTGCACCTTTAACTAGAAATCCAGGGTCCTCCCTGCGCAGGTTCAGATCCCGCTGACAATGAATTTCCATGCAATATTTTCATCAATGCAAATTGGTTCAAAGTGGAACTTTCAAGTAACTTTTTATGTCATTCAACGTTCACACATTTATTATTGTACTGTTGGCTTCCTTACTCCGAACACATTTGATCATATTCCGATCCACCTTGTCATTCAACACATCTGCTTCAAAAATACTGAACATCTCCTTTGACTTTTTTATCTGCAGATCATCACATAGATAGTTTCATGTGAGTCACTTTGAATGGTTCACTGCGCCAATTCAAAATATAATTAAACCAGTGTTTTGTTTTGAGAATGAAAACAACCTCAGGTGAATACACCCATGTTCTGGACTGATCCGTGTTTTCTTTTGCTCTGACAAACTTGTTGCATCTTACGCAAGAATCCACAAGTAGTTTGATTATTGTTGCAAGCCCGATACAAGTTTGATTGTGTGTGTGTGTGTGTGTGTGCGTGCGTGTGTGCACTTAAACTAGCTTGTACAGGCCTGTGGGGAGTGTGGCTGTGACTGATCAGGTCTAATGTTTTTTGCCGAGTGTCTCACTCCACTCGGCCGCAGACTGTGACTCATACCCTGAACGTGACACCTGCAGCGTCCAGGTCGTCACATGTCACCGAGACACAAGCGCTGCTCCCGACGCTCAGGCTCCCAGTGAGTCGCGCCTGTCGACTCCTGCGGGCCTGATCCGTTCCCACTCATTCATTTATCGATTCCCCGCTCACATGTTGGACTTAATGGGCCTCGGCGTGTTCTGGAGGCCAAATATTTCCTGCACATGTGCAGAAGTGGACCGATCGCATGTGGCTCCATTTAATGTAGACACATAAAACAACAAGCAGGAAGCATTAAAACCATGTGAGGCTCTGCCAGGGACCTACTTCTCTATTCAGCCTGTGTACTCATAGGGACACAAACACACACACATATACCTGTTCAAGCTATTGGACATTCCTCTTGGCCATATTGGAATAATAAATACAGACTGGGGGGAGGTTTGCAGCACTGTGCCCAGTCACAGCTTCTCTCTCAGCCCTCTGCGCCTCATTAGAATAAACAGAAGTGGTTTGAAGGTTTGGGCAAACAGACCTGTGAGCGCAGGCAGCCTCCACACACCGTGTATGACTCGTGGTGGGTTTATATGAGCTCTCCAATGCCGAGCGCTCCAATCAGCGCGAGAAGGTGGAGGGTCGTCTGTAAATTTCAAAGTTCATGTGGCACGCTCGTCCGTAATTAACCGGGGCTCCATTTCAAACAAGCTGACACAATAGACCTGCGTGTGCGCATGTGGCTCCCTGAGGAGCTGCAGACAAACACTGGTGTCTGACCCAGCTCCGGGCGAGGATATTATTTATTTGTGACACTGAATCGTGCGTCAGGCTCCGACCGAGACTCCCTCCATGGTAAACAGACAGAAGAAGCCACAGGATTGAGTTGCACAAACACAAATAGCTGACTATTCATAGCTCTGATGAGAGCTGTCAGAGACACCGGCGGACCTCAAGATGCACCGTCGCCCGTTCACTGAGCCCTGGCATGTTGCATGGCGGTGGGGGGGGGGGGGGGGGGCTGCGTGGGGGGGGGGGGGGGGGGGGCACTGTTGGGTGAGGGGCTGGAGTTTTTTTACTTAAGCTGTGTCTCATTTGGGGGGCCGCGTACTTCGAAGTGCGCATTTGTAGACCGCTGACGTCACAGCGGCGTGATGAGACCGCCCCATTTCAAAGGACACTTAAAATACGGTGTGGACTTTGCGGCCCATCATATCCCACAAAGCAACGCGCTGCACCCTGTGGGTAGAAAAAAAGACATTGCGCGTGAGCAGAGCGAAGAACACGGAAGTGACTCGTTTGAAATGTTCTTTTGGGTGTTAGAGGATTAAAAACCTTGGGTTTTGTGAACATAGCATCTGAGTTAGCCACGCTAGTTGCTGTGACTTAGCATCTTAGTTAGCCACGCTACTTGCTGTGACTTAGTATCTGAGTTAGCCACGCTAGTTGCTGTGACTTAGCATCTTAGTTAGCCACGCTACTTGCTGTGACTTAGCATCTGAGTTAGCCATGCTAGTTGCTGTGACTCAGCATCTTAGTTAGCCACACTAGTTGCTGTGACTTAGCATCTTAGTTAGCCATGTTAGCTGCTGTGTGAGCATCTCCCTGTCTCAAGAGCTCAGCATTGAACAGGAAACACATAATTAATTCAACATAATTTGTTGAATTAAAATACACTGCCGTGCTGTGGTGTAAAAATGAATGTTATCCAATTATTTCATGTGCTTAAATGAACTCTCTTCGATAAAAGAGGTTGGGAAACTGTGGCACAGCGACTCATTTTATCGAGTCCCGCCCCACAACTGCTGCAAAGTGCGGACCGTGTTGTTTAACCACCCACTGCAGCGAATGCACTTGGTAGGACGTGGCACCTTAAATGGGACACAGCCCCTGTCTCCTAGTTTCATTCACTCGCCTCCCTGTTCTGCTCTCTCTCCACATCGTCACCTGCGACCTCCCCCTGCTCCAAACAAACCTGGGCTCTGTTCACGACACTTTCATGATGACAGAGACGTTTCCCAGCAGCACGTTTGTGTTTCCCATCATATCTGCCCACGCTTGTTTGTACCTGCGGTGATTTGCCCTCATGTAACCTTTGAGTCTCGGCGCAGACGATTACCAAGGTGTCAGTTCTCTCCCCGATGGCCAAAAGCTATTTACTGAGTGAGACATTAACTCACCATTACCCCCTGCAGACCACAATTGTGGTGTGCGATTCAGCACTGATTGATTGGTGTGTTTATTTTTTGGTTTGGCCTGACAGGAATTTAGGACCTCGGCTTTCAAATTCTTTGCAGATGGCTGACCGACCCTTTGAAGCCCCACTGTAATTAACCTTTGGAGGAGAATAACAAACCAGTACACAGGGGCACTGTGGCCTGGCTCTGCTGCTTTGATGTGGTCCCTGTGTTTGCTCTGCCGTGCGCTGAATGGGAGGTGAACTCCGCTGACATGTCCGGGGTTGCTGAGGGCCACGTTACACCCAAGGGGCCAGCCTGCCTGCACACACCAACCCCCACCAGCAGCAGCAGCGGCGGCGGCAGCAGCAGCATGGAAAGAGCTGTTATCTCCCCACTGAACCACTGACTGGCTACACTGACTCACAGGAGCTTGGTCACTCGCCATGGTCTTAATAATGGCGGATCATACTCTGCAGTCAACGCTCCCCGTTGCCTGAAATGAACACACAATGATCCTGGTGAGTTTACACGAGCTGAGTCTTCACTCAGAGATGTCCCTGAAAAACAACACATAAGCCCAGTCCTCTCTATTTCAGATGGCTAGTGTCAGTGCAGGAGAATGGGAGTTAAAATACACAGAAGGTGAGAAAGATCTAGTAGCTCAGTTTTGTGAATTGGGGCTCTACAGAGTACTGATGTGATGTGAGGCCAGTATCTCTCTATGGCAGTGATTCTCAACTGGTGGGTCAAGACCCAAAGATGGGTCGTGGACCCATTGGGTCACTGGCCTTTGACCGAGAAAAGTCAGTGTCACCATGGGCGAGAGAGAGAGACACACACACACACACAGAGTGAGTGAGAGAGAACATCAACATTTTCCTTGATCGGGGCGGGGCCCGCCATTAAGGGGTGATTGGGCCCCGGAGCCAGAGCAATTGAGAACCACTGCTCTATGGAACAATGTGAAATCTACATGGCGACCACTTCACTGTTTTTGTCAGGACAATTGACAAAAACACAACCACGCGCCAATTGGAAATACTTTAATGAAGAAAGCCCAGCTACAGCTACAGAATCCAACAGCAGTGGAGCCACAGAGCTTTAGAGTGTCTGCTCCAACACTCTCACACTGGTACATGAAACATAATGCTACACAAAGGGGCGGCCTGACAGTCAGGTTAACTGCTGTTAAATACTCTAAATATAGCAGTGGCAGCGCCAATCACATCCCTGTTCTCTTGTGTCTCTCTCCTAAAGTTCAGTGCTGAGGACGGCTGTATGTCATGTACATGTAAATCCTAGAAATATTACATGTAAGACATTGCATTTAAATCTATGTCAACTGGAGGCGGTAAGACGAGCTGTTAATGTTATAAATAGCATGTCATTTATATAGAAGCTTATTTATACATCAGGCACATGTGGGGAATGTGTACAATATTTATAGTTGGATATTTGTCTGTCTGGTGAATATGAATCCAGTATTTACTCTCACAGTTTTAGCTCTGTTTTGGTCTCAACAGAGACTGAAGTGATGACCTGAAATGGACTGAGGAATACTCTGGCACTGCTGTCAAAATGAAATATACAATTATTTTATTCATGATGTATTAACTGTTGTTTCATTATCCTCAAATGAACCCTCAATATTTACATTGGTACATCAGCTCCTCTGTATGGAGGCCGCCATGTTGCACCGCCATATTTTTACAGAAGCCCAGAAAGTACTGAATAAATACCCTTTTACTTCTAATGGTGATTTTAGCCTTCCATAGTTTCTCCTAAAGGGATGAATGAGGTGAACTGCCACATCTTAACCACTAGAGCTCACTAAATCCAAGACACTGTTCCTTTAAAGGTACAGGTATACATGTATATATATATATATATATATATAATATAATATAATATATAATTGTTTTCCCCCCATTACCCTTAAATGAG
>JAFBJT010111663.1:0-20041 GCA_016785325.1 Chascanopsetta lugubris
CCCCCCCCCCCCCCTTGCCCTCCCTTTTTCCCCCCTCCCCCATTAAAACGCTGCTCTTCCAGAGCAACACAAAATTTAACTCAATATATCCTTCCTGGGAAATGAAATAAGGAAGTCAGACTTGAGCCGGGCCCTGATGGAGACCACCTTCTTGATGTGTTCCAGGAACGGGCGCCCGCCCTCGTCCGTGTAACGCCTGTGTTACGGTTGCTTCTGCTTTTCCTATGTCCTAGCCGACTCTGAGACAGGCGGCGTTTTGACGGTTTGGCGAATCACCCGGGCGTCGCTCTGCACTAATGCTGAAAACATGCAGCGTGTTGAAAAGCAGAAACCCTGACCTCTGGCTGAATGGCACCGCCGGTTCTTCCCCCGACAGAAGTGCTTGGTAAATAACACTCTGGTCAGAGATGAGAGGGAAAAAGGCTTCCGGCTGCAGCGCTGTACTTTCCACTGGGCCTGTTCATAAACTTACTAAGGTCCTCACACAGTTTTTAGCATATAATCATTTTGAAATAACAGCTTTTGTTAACCACCAAAAAGGATGCCGTCTTGACACTTAAATGGAAAACAGATTGGAGCCTTGGCCGCTACAGCAGCGCTGGTTTAGAAGTCGGGTCAGTCGGCTCTAGGCTTAGATTACAAGATTTGCAAATTAAAGGAAAACCAGAGAAGGGAAAAAGCATGTGTGCTGAAGCCCTGTACTTGTGGATTTGCAGCCAGGCACACTCAACATCATTTTATCAATGGAAAGGATTATGACCTAAGTCCAAACAATGTATGGATCCAGTCATTTTCTTGACAGTAAAGCTCCACATGCGTCCCCTTCACTCTCTGTACCGCTGCCAGTGGCTTTAGGAATCAGTGAAGAATGCTGGTGCCAGTTCAGACCTTTAGTTTGTCTGCTCACATTTCTGGAAAGGATTTGTTTCCTTCCTCTGCTCCCGTTATTATTATTCTCATTCTCTTTAATTACAAACATTGGTATTAAAGTTCTGGAGGATTTAAAGTTTCTCTCTGGGGGAATTTAAATGTTCCGGTCAGGATGGACATGACATAACAGACTGTGGGTGTCTGAGTGCTCACACTCTGTGGGCTAAAGTTCACTGATGAATAAGTCGCCTTTGTTCTCGGGAGTTTGGGAACTGTGACATTTCCAACCTCCAGCTCCTCCAGCCCCTGTTCCCCGTGTCCCCACAACATCTCCAGATGCTCAGAGGAGGGTCCTGTCTTCCTCTTACCACTGCTCTATTCTTTCACAGTTACTATTTCAATAGCTTTGATGACATTTATGGCCACCAAAGAGGCTGTATACATCTATCTTTTTATTTTATTTTTATTTTATTTTATTTTTTACTTCTGGGAGGAGTTGCACCCGTCTGATATCTGGTCCACTGTCATTCCTGCATGATAGTTCATTTTTTAAAGAAACACGTGAATTTTAAAAGGCTCATAAAACTCTTTCTCTGAGTTAGTTTGATTATCTAGAGAAAAAATGTGTTTTCAGGCTAAATGCACACCACTGACCTTGAAGATTTTTTTTATTTTCGTCTGTTTTTACAGTCCTCATTTTGACTACATATTTAACTACTCTAAAATATGTTCAACTACCCTAAAAGATGTTTAACTACTAACTACTCTAAAATTTCACTGCTATAAACCTACTCTAAAATATATTTGACTGCTCTAAATCTACTCTCAGATATATTAAACTGCTCTACTTCTACTTTAAAATATATTTGACTGCTCTAAATCCACTCTAGAATATATTTGGCTGCTCTAAATCTACCCTAAAATATATTTGACTGCTATTAATATACTCTAAAATATATTTAACGACTCTAAAGTATATTTGACAGCTCTAAATCTACTCTAAAATATATTTGACTGCTATAAACCTACTCTAAAATATATTTGACTGCTATAAACCTTCTGTAAAATGTATTTGACTGCTATAAATCTACTGTAAAATAAATTTGACTGCTCTGAATCTACTTTAAAATCTATTTAACTACTCTAAAATCTATTTAACTGCTCTAAATCTACTCTAAAATATATTTGACTGCTCTAAATCTTCTCTTAAATATATTTTACTGCTATAAATCTACTCTAAAATGTATTTTGCTACTATAATTCTACTCTAAAATATATTTGACTGCTCTAAATCTTTTCTAAAATCTATTTAACTGCTCTAAAAGATATGTAACTTCTCCAAAATATATTTAACTACTCTAAAAGATGCTTAACTACTAAATACTTAGTTGAATATATTTGACGACTAAATCTACTCTAAAATATATTTGATTGCTCTAAATCTACTCTAAAATACATTTAACTTCTCTAAAAGAGTTTAACTATTCTATAATGTATTTAACTGCCCTAAATCTTCTCTAAAAATATTTGACTGCTCTAAATCTACTCTAAAATATATTGAACTGCTCGAAATCTACTCTAAAATATATTTGACTGCTCTAAATCTACTCTAAAATATATTTAACTGCTCTAAATCTACTCTAAAATATATTTGACTGCTCTAAATCTACTCTAAAATATATTTGATTGCTCTATATCTACTCTGAAATATATTGAACTCCTCCAAATCTACTCTAAAATATATTTGACTGCTCTAAATCTACTCTATAATATATTCAACTGCTCTAAATCTACTCTAAAATATATTTGACTGCTCTAAATCTACTCTGAAATATATTGAACTCCTCCAAATCTACTCTAAAATATATTTGACTGCTCTAAATCTACTCTATAATATATTCAACTGCTCTAATTCTTCTCTAAAATATATTTTTCTCCTCTAAATCTACTCTAAAATATATTTGACTGCTCTAAAAGATGTTTAACTACTCTATAATATATTTGACTGACCTAATTCTTCTCTAAAATATATTTGACTGCTTTAAATCTTCTCTCAAATATATTAAACTGCTCTAAATCTACTCTAAAATATATTTGACTGTTCTAAATCTACTCTTAAAATATATTTGACTGCTCTAAATCTACTCTAAAATATATTTAACTGCTCTAAAAGATGTTTAACTACTCTATAATATATTTGACTGCCCTAAATCTTCTCTAAGATACATTTGACTGCTCTAAATCTACTCTAAAATATATTTGACTGCTATAAATCTACTCTAAAATATATTTAACTGCTCTAAATCTTCTCTAAAATATATTTAACTGCTCTAAAAGATGTTTAACTACTCTATAATATATTTGACTGCCCTAAATCTTCTCTAAAATACATTTGACTGCTCTAAATCTACTCTAAAATATATTTGACTGTTATAAATCTACTTCAAAATCTATTTAACTACTCTAAAATCTATTTAACTGCTCTAAATCTTCTCTAAAATCTATTTGACTGCTATTAATCTACTTTAAAATCTATTTAACTACTTTAAAATCTATTTAACTGCTCTAAATCTACTCTAAAATATATTTAACTGCTCTAAATCTACTCTAAAATATATTTAACTGCTCCAAATCTACTCTAAAATATATTTAACTGCTCTAAGACATGTTTAATTACTCTAAAATATATTTGACTGCTCTAAATCTACTCTAAAATCTATTTAACAATTCTAAAATCTATTTAACTGCTCTAAGTCTACTCTAAAATATATTTGAGTGCTCTAAATCTACTCTAAAATCTATTTAACTGCTCTAAATCTACTCTTAAAATATACTTCACTACTATAAATCTACTCTAAAATGTATTTAACTGCTCTAAATCTACTCTAAAATATATTTGAGTGGGCTAATTCTACTCTAAAATATATTTAACTACACTAAAAGACGTTTAACTACGAACTACTTAGTTAAATATATTTGACGACTCTAAATCTACTCTAAAATATATTTAACTTCTCGAAAAGATGCTTAACTACTCTAAAAGGCGTTTAACCACTAACTCCTTAGGTAAATATATTTGATGACTAAATCTACCCTAAAATATATTTGACTGCTCTAAATCTACTCTAAAATACATTTAACTTCTCTAAAAGATGTTTAACTACTCTAAAATATATTTGACTTCTCTAAATCTTCTCTAAAAAATATTTAACTGCCCTAAATCTTCTCTAAAATGTATTTAACTAATCCAAAAGATGTTTAACTACTCTACTCTACTCTACTGTAAAATATATTTGACTTCTATTAATCTTCTCTAAAGTATATTTGAATGCTCTAAATCTACTCTAAAATATATTTAACTGCTCGAAATCTACTTTAAAATGTATTTGACTGCTCGAAATCTACTCTAAAATATATTTAACTGCTCGAAATCTACTTTAAAATATATTTGACTGCTCGAAATCTACTCTAAAATATACTGAACAGCTCTAAATCTTCTCTAAAATAAATTTGACTGCTATACATCTACTTTAAAATCTATTTAATTACTCTAAAATCTATTTAACTGCTCTAAATCTACTCTAAAATCTATTTAACTGCTCTAAATCTACTTCGAAATATATTTAACTGCTCTAAATCTTCTCTAAAATGTATTTGACGGCTCTAAATCTACTTTAAAACCTATTTAACGACTCTAAAATCAATTTAACTGCTCTAAATGTTCTCTAAAATATATTTGACTGCTATAAATCTACTCGAAAATATATTTAACTGCACTAAATCTACTCTAAAATATATTTAACTGCGCTAAATCCATTCTATAATATATTGATCTACTTTAATAGATGTTTAACAACTCTAGAATATATTTAACTACTCTAAGTCTCAGACATTTTTTCAAATCTTGTAACATGCTACTAAAACAAATGCACATCCTATGCATTTGTTTATACTGAGTGTGGTTGAGCTTTGACACTACACATATTTGAATATTTTCCCATTGCATGTGTCCATCAATTATGATTAAGCCCTATGATTCTAACAATAAGTAACAAAGTCATATTATATTTTTATCCATTTCCCATTTCCTCGTTTTTTATGTTCTGATGATGAATGATTACTATCATTTATACTTTTCAAGTGTATCATCCAGAGAGATGAAGGAGGCGAATTAGCTTTTTTCTCAGTTCATATTGGATTATTCTCAAATACATATTAGGTCAAATCAAAGAATTATTTTTGGATTCTTTGGACTCTTCCCCCTGTAGTAACTATTTCTTTAACTCTCCTGAGTTTTTGCTTAAAGTCAGACAACTTGAAACCATATTGACTTCTCTATGGAGATTGAACGTGGTCATTCACATAACTTAAACCAATTGCATTGAAGTGGTGTAGGTTGTTAATTAAAAGGTTTTGAGCGTTAAATTCCACTTAGAGAGACACAGACACATATTTGATGGATAAAGCCCTTTGTGGCTCTAAGCCTCAGCCCGAGTCTCTTCAGACCGGATGTATCCGCCCCCTAAAGTCTATGAGATGGAAATCATCCAGCATTTGTATAAAACCATCCAACAGATTAAGAGGATTAGGTGAAGTGATGCTTTTTATCCACCATGAGGTTATGGTGTTCTTCACTGTCACATTATGACCACCCGCGGGCACACGCACACACACTCCGCCTCCGCCCATCGTCACGCATGGTTCACACAGACGTATCAGATGCTTTTCTGTGTTCCTCAGATGTTTCATGAAATCTCTGAGCAGGACGGTCTGAATGTTGACCTCGGATCAAAAGAAGAAATGAGCCTAACCCTTTGTTAAAGCTCCTGTGTGGACACGGGAGTGGCTGTCCTCTGGTCCCCCGCCCCCCTTCCTCATCGCCCCACACAGATTCACATGTGTATACATACATACGTGTTCGGTGCTCAGCAGGGCTGTGCAGCTCAGGCTTCATTCCACATGGTTTATTTTGACTTGCACGTCTGTTTCATGTCTGTCGAGAATGAGTTCTGCCTCGCCTGTGTTCCCCCTCACATAGGAAGCCAGATTAAAGTCAGTAGTTGTGGAAGTGGTGCGTATAAACACATCCGACAGGCGGCATGATTAGTAATGACTTTTCAAACCTGAACCACATCCTTAGTCCTAAACGTGGCCTCTGTCATTAATATTTTATGTTACTGGTGTTTAAACCTTTATTTTCCCTTTTACATAAACCGAGCCAACATGTTCGACTGCGATTTCTTTAATGAAGACATTAACAGAGTTACTGGAGCTTTCCCTTTGTTGAGTAATATTACATCATTCTTAAATACCCCTAAATACTTGCAGTCATTTTTGGTTCTGCTTTTTAGTTTATTCGTAAAAAAAACCACCCTAACCCGTACTTTATCTGTTTGGAGCTGTCCATGAACTCTGTTTGAGGGGTGAGCATTTTTTATTAATTGTATGAAAAGAAAAAGTATTTTAGCGACAGTAGTAGTGAATGTTAGTGAACTGCTTTGTCAGTCAACTTTTATTACAGTCCCCAAAATTCTACTCTAATTATTCATGATGCAGACATGTCCTCCTTTATATTGTTTAGTCTCCTCACATTATTTTCTAAAACTCCTCATCATGACTTAATATTTGAAAAAGTAAATTCATTCCCTACGACTTGCTCGCTGTAGTAGGATATCACACTAAAGTAAAATGACATCACCTGCTCCCCCAGATTTTATTCTCTGAGCTCGGTAACAATAATAAACAGAGTAACTCAAACTGTATTTGTATAGAACCAAACCAGATCATATATCATATCACATGGACACGTTCAGAAATGGACTTCAGAATCAATGACCTCCAACCACCGACTTAATGTAAATCCAAAAAGACATGTCCCGCTAGTTGAAGCATAGCTAACGTGAGCAAGCACACAGCTACCAGGTGTCACTGTAAACTAGCAAGAGTTCTAGTTGTGGGACCAACAATATAGTACAGTTTTGTTGTTGTGATATTTGGCTGAAAGTGACTTCCTTTAATTTGTTTTGGACTGAGATGAGACTGTAAATGTTCAATATCACGTGTTGCAGAGTTGCCTAGTTTTTAGAGGACAACACTGACTCTTTGTTTTCAGATTTTTATAAAAAGTGTAAACGTATTATTTAAATCCAGATGCATCAGAACCAGTGATGTGATCATGGAGTCCTTTACTGTATTGAACACACGTGTGATCCTGGCATGTTGCTGTCGCCTCACTCATCTTCTCATCACATCAAATAAAAGATCACGTTAACGTCTCACGTTTCCAGACACAGCTCCGACTTTTCAAAGAGAGGATACTCCCTGAATTTAATGTGTCTTTAGTCAAGTGCTTCCACTTAGTTCAGACAGGAAACTGGCACACGGAGCCAAAATGGCTGAGATTGGATCTAATATACGCTACAGTCTGAGTAATGAATATTAATATCCACTTCACTGCTGTCAGGGAAAGAACAGATCTGCTGCCTTCATGGTCTCAAAGAGCGGTGGCAGCTACTCTCACAGAATCACATTAAATCTGAGCTGTGGGGTAGCTCAGTGGTAGAGGTCGTGGGTTCAATTCCCAGTCTCTCCATCCACCCTTTAGATGTGTCTTGCTTTAGATCAAAACATCTGCTAAATGGAATTGTGGAAACCTATGAAGTTTTGTTGGGATGAGCATCTGCCTTTGTCATGTCCTCATTTCAAAGATAATACTTCTCCTGGAATTAGAACCAATACACTGGTTGGTATTAGCTATTGATTTTATAAAGTGTAAATCTTGAAGTGTGTCGGTATGTAAAGGCCTGTATGTGTTGAACCTCAGTAGAAATAAAAACTAAGCAGCTCCAGTTGTAGGACATCTCTGTGTCTGCGGTGCCAGCCCAGTTTTCCCAAACAGAGGTTGTATTTGTTTAGCATTCCCACAGCATGTAATTGTCGATGGTATTTGGAGAACACATAAAACTTCTCTGCTGTCGGAAATGTGGTGGCGTTCCTTCCTTGTAAATGAATTTATTTGCCCGCGTTTTAATTCCCATCTATACTTTCTACAGCCACATGAAGTCCTGTGGTGTCGATGTCCTGGTTCAGTTCACGTTCATAAAACACATGCGAGCCAACTCTCTCGCCAGAGGCAGAGAGCTTGCTGCATTGATGTGTAAATGAAAAGTCCAGATGTTTCATCAGGACGGAGATGGTTGATAATGACTCAATAAAGAGGGAGTGTTCAGAATGACCGAGGCGACTGTAGTCGATAGTAGCATTCCTCACATTACAGTGTCACACATGGACATCCATGTCACTTTACATATAAAGATTTTAGGGGCGGGGCTTCAGAGCAGAACAGATTACCCTAACATCTAGGTTTTATTGTGCGGTCATTTCAAGGATGGATAATTCCAGCATGTCCGCCCTCAGGGTGTCACAGGCAGGTGTGGTCACTGGTTTGGTTGTTGTTCCCTACATCACTTCCTGGTTGTATGGAGGTAAGATCTGATACAGATACACATGTAAACACATATTGATGCCATATATACAGTATATAGACTGGAGTACCGCGGACTAATGTGTTGAGACCTTATTTATCTATTTATTTCTTCATTATCAATATTTTATCTGTCATAAGACAAATGAATAAAAACGTCCTCTACAATAAAAGTCAGGGAGTTTATATATTCAGTCAAGTGATCAAACAATAAAATGAACAATATGATCAGAAAGTATAGCTGACAATGACGTGAATGGATTTCTCAGTTTTCTTTTTCTTTGTGAAAATCTTTGTGGCATCTTGTCCTATCAGAGGAAGTGAACGAGCCCCGCCCCCTTCCCTGTCTCCTTGGCTTGTATCCTTTCAGACCCAGGGGCCAGTTTGAGTAATAGTAATTGACACATTGATCTAATAGGGCCATCATAATAGGCCTGTTACTGAGCTGGGGAATGGTGCCCGGCGTCACCTTAACATGTGCAGGGACTGACATCCCGCCATAATCCATAATGATAATTGTGATTTAGCCCGGCTTTCAACCTACGCCCCGATGTCCCCGCCATCAGGAAATCTCATTACAGCTGACCCCACGCTGCCTCCATTAGAACTGGGTCATTTGTTAAAATACTGCAAAAGCAAAACAATTGAACCTTGCTCCATTTTTATTCTATAATAATGGCTTATCATTGTCCGTTTGAATCAATTTCCTAAGGCCATTTTTGGGGATTGAGCTCTGAATGGGATGGATTGGACTCTGATAATGCTGAAATCGATGATGTAGCTGCCGGAAAGTAAATTATCATGGGGTGAAATGTTTGTATTAATCTTAATGTCTGTGATCCTGATTGTTCATGGTCAACGTGCTCACAGAGTGTGGGACCTTTAAAATGTCGACAGAGACGTGAACCATCAGGATGGAGAGATGAGTCAGACATGGTCCATACTCTTTCTCTGTGACACCTACATCACTCTGTGACTGGAGGCACCTCAGCAAATGCACACGCGCACACACACACACACACACACACACACACACACACACACACACACACACACACACACACACACACACACACACACACACACACTTTCTACATGTGCTGTCCTTTGTACCAGGTCAATGTTAAAGATCTAAGAGCTCACTTGGCGCCATTTACGTCTGAAACATACTGCAACATTTGTGTGTATCTGCACTTACAACTCTGTGTGTGTGTGTGTGTGTGTGTGTGACATATGGTTTAGCTCTTTAATCAATCATCTAGATGTTAGTTGTGTGTTGTTGCAGATCTCATCTCTGGGTGTGTGTTCCTGCCTTTGTCTGTATTTAGAAAAATAGATTGTGTGTCAGAGTGTTGTGTGTGTGTGTGCGCGAGCATACGTGTGTGTACATGCGTGCGCGTGTGTGTTGTTGTTGTATCTTCATCACTGGCTGATGGAGTCCTGTGTGTCTGTTTGGGATCACGGATTCAGTGACAGCTGTACTCACAGTTTACCGACAGTCTAAATCTGACTCTTACTGTAGGTCCATCGTCTGCAGGCGGCTATCATCTCATATCTGAACCCTGACTGTGAGTTAGTCACTTCAAAGGGCAGTCTATATGCATTTTATCTTTTTTAATGTCCTGTTCATAAAGTGCTCTGCTCCATACAATGAATCAGTGTATCAGTCATCCGATATGAACAAAGAGATGCATGACATCATAACATTGAAGTATGCAGTACAATGAGGAAGTAGTGAAACGTAAACAGTACAGATGCAGGCCATCATAAATGTGTGTTTTGTTTATGTTTTTGACAAAAACATGTCTTTGAAATAGACACGTGTACTTGACCCTCTCATACTTTTATTTCATATCCCTCATTCTGACGGGCTCAGAACGAGAGCAGCAGATCTGTTTCCACCATAAAGAGTAAAGTGGTGGTGGAGTCAGACAGAGGTGGAGCAGCAGTGGGTCAGTGGTACAGTGGAGTTCTGCCGGAGTATTCAACATGTGTGAGCTCATCTGAATCCTGTAACGGATGAAAGTCGTCCCATTATGAGCTCGTCATTTGAATAATGTCCAGATTTCCTTCTGGGACTTGGCAAACGCTGTCCACTCTTTAAACTTGTTATTTCCTAATGATGTCTGGTGTCGGCTCCATCGTCAGCAGAAAGGGGGTTTCCTCATTGATCAAGCTGTCAGAACTGTCCCCCCCCCCCCACTTAACCCAACACTCACACTCTCCACATAATCAATGCAAGCTTGTCTTTGTTTGCTCTTTCACCATGCTTCATATTATCATGTTATATTCTTGTGTTTACCCTTAATAACCTTTTTATCCTTAACTGTAATGTTAAGCCCCTCCTTCTTGGTCCATGCTGAGCCTGATGAAGCGTGGAGCTGCTCTCTCATGCTCCATCAGACTAAAGACACCGTTGAAAGCTCTGAGTCGTGTGGCTGAAGAAACTAAACTAACACCAGGTTTCACCCCGACATCCTCAGCCAGCGCGGCACCACAGGCCTCACCAGCTCTGAGGCCGTGAAGGGCCCAGGCCCAGCTCCCTCCCTGCAGGCGGAGGGAGGGGGCAAGGGGGCGGGTGGCTGATTAAGATTTATGTCTGAATGTTGCTCTGCCAGCAGCCTCTGCGCTTTCCTTGAAGCCCTCTTCTTCTCCGTGTTGATAGAAAGACTTTTAGTAAATGTGTAGCATGACAAAGCATTTCCCCTTCAGCCCTACATGTTCCTGCTTTTCACTGTGAGGAACCTCGGAGGAGAAACTCACACAGTATGACATCTCCAGGGAGCTACTGGAGGAACCTGTGCAGATGTTAAGAGAGAAATGTTAATTATTGGAAAGCATTTTTCATTTTCTCCCCCAGCAGAAAGAAACAGTCAAAGGATGTACTTCAAAAAGTGTATTTGTTGATTCAAGTTAACACTAGGTTGCATATCTATATTATATAATTCAATCTGACCTCAGTGTTCTCCTCTCTGTTTCCAGGACCAGTCCTCCATACTGCTGTGCAGACCTGTATTCTCTACGAACAGGTGAAATGGTCAAATCCATTCAGTTTAAGACGCCCATCTATGATCTGCACTGCAATAAACAGTATGTACTGTTCATGAAATTACTAAGGATAATGATGATACACTGCATTTTGTGTTTTCTGTCTTAAAACTGCCTGTTGTCTCCTCCCACAGTATCCTTGTGGTGAGTCTGCAGGAGAAGATCGCTGCATTTGACAGCTGCACCTTCACCAAGAAGTTCTTTGTCACAAGTAAGAATGAAGAGATGTGTTTATATGAAGTGGCTTAAAGTATTCAATGCTGTAGAAATGCTGTCTGAAGACTGTTAAATACTTTATTGTGAGTATAAACTCGTGCACTGTGGTGTTCTGTGTCATAAGAAGAAGCGCAGACAAACATAAAGGAACAGTAACACTGCCAGCAATGATCGGTGTCTCTGTCACATTGGCATCACAGACGCAGACGGATCAGAGATGCAGTACTGCAGTAAAGAGTAAAGTAAAGAGTACTGCAGTACTCTGTGTGTTTTACCACAGTACCATGAAGCTGAGCACAGAAACAGTGTTTACATCTAGTCTCCTCCTGCTCTACCTGCCTGCTCTGCTGAAGGACGCAGAGACAGAAAGAGCAGACTGTATTACAAGGCCATTGCTGTCCACTTAAGTCATTGACTGGAGTAAACTGACCTTACAGGCTGGCTTTAATGTGTCTCCTCTGTGTCTGCCTCCCCTCCATATCAGTGTCTGGGCAACAGGAAACCAAACATGCTCAATAGTTATTAATTGTTTGAGAATACAGGGGCCTCCTCCTCTTCATGAGGCTGTTTGCTCTGTTTCAGCCCTAAAAGCAGAACGCAGAGGATCTGTGATGTGTTCAGACCTTCTACTGTCACATGTCCACTTCTGTGAGGATGTGGTGGTGGGGCTCATGTCTCATCTCCTGTTTATGCTTCTCAAAGTGGAGTGGGTCGATGAGCCGTGGACCAGTCACCATCGCTAACATCTCTTTTTGTGTTTACCTTGGTTCCATCTTCTTCACTGAGTGAAACGACACCATGTAACCAAGGCCTCCCATATTAGGGGCGTGTCCCTGCGTCACGTGTGTCATCATGATGATCGCTGGGTAGAAAACAAAGAGTTAGTGAGAAGCCCTGTTTCCTCGGTCGGTGCGTGTGAGGCCTGATGTTGGTGATGGCAGCAGGCCTCAGCCTTCAGAAGCCTCATCCCAGCTTTCTCCCTCTTTGATTCCAACCATCATGTGTTTCCCCTCACCACTTAGCCCCCCCCCCTCCCCCACTCCCCTGCCCGCCCCCCCTTACCCCTAGGATGTCAAACACATGTTATCTCACCGCCCGGGCTCCCCTCGGCCTTGGAGAGGCACCAAAGGCTTCTCTGGCGCTACCAACAACTCTTGTGGCTTACCTCAATTTCCCCCCACAACACCCCCCACCCACCCAACCACCCTAACCCNTCCTGTCTCCCTCCCCCTCATCTGCTCCCAGAGCACTAAATTATTGTGAGCCAGCCCCCCCCCCCCCACACACACACACCTCCCAGCATTAGGTGTGTGTGTGTGTGTGTGTGTGTGTGTGCGTGTGATCATCATTGAATCCACACTGCGTTGCAAGTGTGTGTAGACGTGTTGGGTCGTTGTGTTGGTGTTAGTCACACATGTTGTTGTTGTTGACTTCACATCTGTTTCAGTGGGAAGAGAAAATAGAACCAGGACGTTTATTTGTTTTGTTTGTCACTTAGTCTTATTGGTTACTATTTTTATTTCTGCTTACATCATACGGCTTGTGTTGTTGTATACGTGTGTATGCGTGTGTGCATGTCCCCACAGGGATTATGGCGCTGGTCAATCAGCAGAGGAGCCATCCTCAATTTATTGGGGACCACAGTCTCCATTAGGTCATACTGTGCCAACACATGTACACTCACACACACCCACACACACACCCACACACCCACACACCCACACACACACACACACACACACACACACACACACACACACACACACACACACACACACACACACACACACACACACACACACACACACACACTCATTAGACTTCCATCTATCTTCCCAAACAAGAGACTGACCACAAACACATTAATGCTTTAAGATGTTTGCAGACACTCTGCAGGCGACAGCTCTATGGAAACCTCTACTTTCACTATGTGTGTTTGTTTGTTTTGTTTTTTTGTTGTGGATGTTTACAAAAGTGTGTATAAATGTGTATTTCTATTGTATGTACCTCTGGCACCAACCTGAGTGTGTTTGTGTCTCCTCAGGCTGTTATCCTTGTCCTGGTCCCAGTCTCAATCCAATATCTTTGGGAAGCCGCTGGCTTGCCTATGCTGAGAACAAAGTAATACCACACACACATACACACGCACACACACACACACACACACACACACACACACACACACACTGTGACTGTTTCCTATCAGAAAAGCGACATATTTACAATCCAAAAACGTATTTGTATCTATTCTCTGCCTCTTTAATCTCTCTGGACAAACATCTCATTCCTAGAAGAGGATCCACTAGAGATGATAACATTTTGAAAATCAACAGATGCTCAGGAGTTCTCTCTTCTCTTCTCTTTAATGGGATTGTTAAGTATTTACAAAAAGCAGAATGCTCCATTACTTACACTGCAATTCATTTAATAGTGTTTCAATGCTGCTCTACTCAGGTAATTGACAGATGGGGCCACTGTTTGTGTGACTGAGGATTTCCAGAAATAACAAAATGTAGTTTTGTGAATAGTCAGAGAAAAACATTCATGAGATATTGTATTTGGCATTTAATCAGAGTGGAGGCTGTTTGGTTGTGTAATAATGTTTTTTGGAAATGAAGAGGAGAACTTTTGGTTTCCACTCTCACACTCCTTGCTCTGTCTCTGTGTTTCATACTAATGTGGACATGTTTGTGTTTTCACAGTTGATACGATGTCACCAGTCCCGTGGAGGAGCTTGTGGAGATAATGCACAGTCCTACACAGCTACAGTCATCAATGCAGCCAAAGCAAGTGACAATACAAGGACACTGGATATTGTTGACTTTTATTGTGATATGATAATAATAATAATAATAATAATGATAATAATAATAAATGTTATTTCCGGCAGCTTTCTAGACAACCAAGTCACCTCACCTGCATAAAGAAACACATGGAAACAAAATACAGAAATCATCATTCACATAAATGCCATTCCAAAAGATAATAGATTTAACTATGGTTGGAAACTAACTGTAAAAGTATTCTCTTTTTAACCTTTAAGTAGTGCCACCGTACAGGCGTTAATATCATTGGAAATCAGTATGAACTAACAGATAGTAGCAAGATCACTACAGCATTTATCTTTCATCAAAGTACATGATCCAGTATTTGTATATTGAAAAATCCCATTTGAAATATAGGTCTGCTGTCATTCGTCACCAAGTGCTATGATCTTATTGAGAAGAATTAGTCTATTAGAGGGTCTGTATGAAGCTCAGATGATATTTAAAATGCACATGTCGATATTTCAGTGTGTCTGCAGCTTCTGTAAACGTGCTGACATTGGATCCACCTGGTTCTCTCTGCTAACTGGAGCTGAGCTTATGAGACACTTCATCAACCTGCACATGTGTCTCTGTGTTCCTCTGTCATCTCTTTCATTCCACTCATCTCCACGGGGGGGGGGGGGGGGGGCCCCAAACTTTTGGGGGGGGGGGGGGGGGACTCGAACATGGTTCTGTAACAGCCAACAGCCTCTTTGATATGAGACGACTTTCATTCCTGGTCTCATGTCGCCGCCCGCAAACACATGCTAACCAGCGAGCCCCTCATATGGTTCTGCTCTGGCTCTGCATTCAACCCAAAGAAGGTGCAAATTGAAGTAAAGAGCCATGGTTTCCCCTCGTGGCCCCGCCCATTCAAACAGTTACTGTATGACAAGTCTCATTTACTGTCCGATGATTGTACACGTCAAACTACGTACTTATAAAAAACACATTGAAGCTAACACACCAGCTGCCTGGCTCAGGAGCAGAGGGCGGTGTGGGGTATTGATACGCAGACAGGCAGTCTGCTGGCCTGCCCTCTCCTCATTTAGGACCATATATCTCAATATGGATGACAAGGTATCTCCTTCTGGCTTGTGGCGCGACACGCTGGCTCTTAGTGCTGACGTCCAGAGACATGGAAACACGGGGGGGGGGGGGGCGGCATGGGGGGGGGGCTGCATTAAATTCTAATGGCTTTTGTTTATAAAAAGGATAAAAGAGAGAGAGAGAGAAAGAGAGACACCCTCACTGCTGGACTTCATATCAGTCCTTTTCACTCCTCGGTGTGTGATTGAAGCTCTCTCTCTTGAATTAGGATGTAATTTGTTTAGATGGCGACATCAGGCTGTGTCTGTGTGTGTGTGTGTGTGTGTGTGTGTGTATGTGTGTGTGTGTCCGTCCATGTGTTCCGCCCCCGCCCCTCTCCACAGGCAGATCAATAGCCCCTGTTTGGACTACCACTAAGAACTCCACAACTGCAGTGATTAGAAAACACATTAGTGTTGATCAATTAGGAGCCAAACGCCTCACTTAATAATTGATGGCTCTAGTGGAATCTCACACACACACACACACACACACACACACACACACACACACACACACACACACACACACACGCACTCAGCGGCAGCAGACACTGTTAGTGTGCCTGGCCAAGTGGCAGAGAGAGACAGTGGGTGATCCTCAGACCCAACAAACGCGAGGCGCCACACTCTATTGACAGGGTCGCCGAGTCTGAATGCCTGATTAGACTCTCCGGGGCCCCTTTGGCTCTTACACACAAAGACACACAGTCACACGCGTTGGACTCCATTAGCAAAAGACAGTGTAGTAGGTGAGATAGACTCCACTTAAGCAGCACTATCCATTTCCCTCCATCCAGCCACAGAGGTGTGTTTGAGCCAGACACCCTGGCTGCTGGGCCTTAAACGGACACAGAGGAACGCACACACACACACACACACACACACACACACACACACACACACACACACACACACACACGTGTGGGTGTCTCGTGAAGCCTCAGCGCTACACGTTATCAGCATGCATCAAGTGAACACACAGACACACATGTACCTGGCAACGCTCTGCTCATCCTCCGTCACAGTTTCAATCTAAATTCATCATTAAACAGATACAGTTTATCACACACAGATGGTACAGAATGTGTCGGTCTCTAATTCTATTTACACAAAATAAAATCGTGTTGTTTTTCAGACTTTGAAGACGGGTCTTACCATGGTGGGTAAAGTGGTCACTCAGCTGGCGGGCACCATACCAGCGGGGACTCCAGACGAGGAGGGCACCCCTCACAGCACCAGCCGCCGGAGCCCACACAGCCCCGGGGTGGTCACCATCGTGGACACTCATAGTGTTGGAGAAGGACAGGTGAGTCGGGATAACTCTAACCCATGTACATATTACTGAGTACAATCCCCTATACCTCTGACTGTACCCAGACCAGTGTACATTACACACACACACAGTCGATGAGTGTAGCTCTCCTCTCAGTTTGAAGGAGAGCAGCTACAGAAACAGGATCTACTCAATGTCTAAAAACCTTCAATACTCTAATCTTACTTTTCTCCTGCTGCTTCTAAACCACGATTAATCATGCTGTAGTAGCTGTCACATTTTTAATGGGGCATGTTAGCATAAATACTACACACACACACGCACACACACACTGGCAGTCCTCCGCACAGTGATTGTAGTTGGTGTTGTGTTAGAAGTTGGAGCTGATCCTTCAGGAGCAGATCTGCTCTGTGTCACACTGAAACCAAACACTGACCATAAACACTGAGTGAGCCAGAGAGGGGGAGAGAGAGGGAGGAGGGATGGAGGCTGAAGGAAGAAGGAAGCAGTGAGTTAAAAAAGAGGAAAGGGAGAAAGGGTGTGGTTTCTGGAGAAATGGGAGGGGCCATAAATCCGATGGAGGTGAGACTGGTCCCCAGTAGTGAAAGACTAGAGATTTATAGATTCACAACTTTGCCCTGCATCTTATTCCAGATCAAACTGATACTGGGATATTGCACATTTCACCAGTGTGTGGGCGCTGTCGATATTTACATGAGATCAAATTCAAATTCAAATTATTGTGAAACATGAATCTCTAATTGTATTGTAGCCACGAGAGGGCATCGACACATTCAGAACCAGGTTTGCAGTGTAATGATGAAACCACACCGAAACCAAACTGTGAAGAGAGATCCTGCAGCACGACAGGAAGTCCCACTCTGCTTTAATGTTCATATTGTTGGACTTTCTTTCTTTGTGTGTGTGTGTGTGTGTGTGTGTGTGTGTGTGTGTGTGTGTGTGTGTGTGTGTGTGTGTGTGTGTGTGTGTGTGTGTGTGTGTGACAGGTCTTGGTGAGTGAGGACTCAGATGGAGAGGGAGTGGTGGCTCACTTCCCAGCTCATGACAAACCCATATCCTGCATGCAATTCAACCCCAGTGGTAAGACACACACACACACACACACACGCACACACACACACACACACACAGTTTTTTCTTTGGGAATGAGCAAAACAGGAACCATCTCTGAAAAGTTCAAAAGAGGAGATTATATTTCACTGAGTTGTCTACAGTGATAATTAAAAACGTATCTGATAGCAAATCCATTTATCCTCAAAAGTAATTTGTTGATTTATTTATCATTCAAACTATTATACATATATATGTATGTATATATATATATATATATATATATTTAAAGCCATGAAAACATGCAAGGTAATAACTCGTTGTCTCACCTGAGGTGCTGAAACACAGGTTCAACATCTTATGATGATAGCGATGATTTAATACAGATGAATAATCATCTGGTTTAGATTATGTTGTTTAATCACGTATATTTTCCTTTTATATAATTGTGGAAGTTGAATGAGTGAACGAATCACCCTGATGTCTCCACATGACCTCCACCTCAGAGACGGGGACAGTAGAAGCTTTGTACATGTGAACAGGTTTTTGTTGGATATGTTGGGTTGTGTGTATCTCATGTTGTGTTACGGTGTGTTCCTGCGCTCTGCAGTGTGTGTGTGTGTGTGTGTGTGTGTGTGTGTGTGTGTGTGTGTGTGTGTGTGTGTGTGTGTGTGTGTGTGTGTGTGTGTGTGTGTGTGTGTGGTTATGGCGTGTTCATGCTGTGTGTGTATGCGTGTGCATGTGAGCTTAATAAAGGAGGTGTTGAGTGACGGCTCTCACTGCCTGACCTCCACTCTCCAACAATCCTTCACTGACTCAGACTGGAGCTCTGAGCCTGAGGAGGAACATCATGATACTGAAGATCATCATCTCCTCACAGGAGATCTCTATTCACCTACAACAACACAACACATGGCAATGTATTCCTGTCCTCGTATGTAAAAGTCTTTCAGTAGTAATAAGTATCTATCAGATATTTACTTTGTAAATATAAAGTTATTCTTCGCTAACGATCATGATGTGGATGTTTGTGTTAAACCTGAGTGAGACTCTCTCTACTATAAAACTACTCCGTCCGTGTAGCGCATTTACTTTAGTATGTGTAGAAGTGCTGAGTCATCGTGCAGACTGATTCCCCTGTGACAGTTTCCACAGTGAATTCCAAACACACTTTAAATCTTTCTGACTCATTTAGTGTGAACCACATCTAAATGAGTAATAAATGTTTAAATGAGCAGAACCAGTTCAGCCTCCCTCCTCCATGGCTTCACTCTGAGCATGTAATCTGATTACAATGAATCTCTTTTCCACTGTTGTGATTCCAGGACTCCTTTCATCATTGTTTACTCTTTTATCCATTTTCTTTTCTGAGCTGCCTGCTGTGGACCGTCCCATAATTACAGGCCTGTTGATTTGATCCTGAGTGATGCCTTCATTGGTCTGGCTCTCGGTGCAGTGAGGGGAGGGGCGTGGCCTCCTGCTGCTGTGCGTGGTGGAGCTGGACATTTAGGAGGTTTACCAGGAAACAATGATGTGACTCAGACGCAGCCTGGAAAGGCCAGAACTTCTGGCAGTGAAGAGTTATGTAAGAAACCCCGGTGGCTTGTGTGTGTTGGAGGAGGTACAGAGGGCGGAGCGGGAGGAGGAGCAGGGGGCCGCCAGCTCTTGGTGTGGCGGCTGGCGCTCTGCGGCGCTTCTCTGGATCTGTGGATCTGTGGATCTATTCCTAGTGGTGTAATTAGAGGGAGGCAGATGAAGTGAGCGGCAGAGCGCTCTCTCTCTCTCTCTCTCTCTCTCTCTCTCTCTCTCTCTCTCTCTCTCTCTCTCCCTCTCTCTCCCCCTCTCTTTAACAGCTGCAGTGTGTGTGCGCTTGTTTTCTTTCTCGTCTCGTCCTCTTCACTTGTCCTTAACCATCCTTGACTTGATGAATGGGTTCGATGCCAAGGTCAAAATACACTCACTCACATTCTAATGGCAGCTTGTCCAACAGCTTTTTCTGTGACTGTGACGGGCACTAGATGGAGGGATTGATCCAGTAACCATGCGAGGCCATGCCCACAGGTTCTTATCCTCTGCTCAGGATAATGAACGTCAACATGATTCATTCACAAAGAACAGAGGAATAGATGCACAACACAAATCTATTTGTCATTTAGAGAATATAGATCATTTTTTGATTGTC
>JAFBJT010111664.1:0-52710 GCA_016785325.1 Chascanopsetta lugubris
GAATTTTTAAAAACATGCTTTGTTGTTTCTGTAAATAATGAATCTGCTATTAATTCCTCAAAATAAAAAATAAAAATACCGCTTCTCTTTTTTTATTTTCTTTTCTTTGCTCTGTTTCATTTTGGTGATGCCTTTCGCAGACGGTCTCTAGGCACTTAAGTCTCTCCGGTGGATGTATTTTGGTTGTCGGCTGCTATCGTCAACAGAGACATTTTGTCACCTTGCTGGACGACTCATTGGGGGTATAAATACAGCTATAGCGTTTTCTACACCTTTCAAGCGGTTATATAATTATTAATATCATTCTGACACTGAAATGTTGATCCAAAAAGCTCCGAATCTGTGTGTATTTTTGTAGCTTTCCCGAAGGAGGAGTGCGACGGCCCGTTTAGCTCAGTGACGCATTTAGCATTTGTGTACTCGTGGTTTTCAAGTGCATATATTGTCTTATGCTGATTGATACATAGCTTTGTGAGTTTAAGTCTGTGTTTAACACGTATACGAGCCTAAATTGCTGTTATTTTTCTTGTACATTGTGCACATAAAGGTAGACTAACCAGTTAGCTAACGTGCTAACACCGCAGCGGAGTAAAGACCAACATGAGAGGCGGCTCGTCTTATGGGGACAGGGACAGGGACCGTGGACGGGACAGGTAACTTTTCCTCTTTTTTTATGTAAACACTGCTCACCAGGTTCAACCTGGAATGTGTTATGTAATATCTAGACAGCAAAGCAACTGTGAAGGCAGGCTGCGAGTGTTTGCAGAGCAGAGTTCGCACATAGCAATAACAGTTTGTTTACCTCCGCACTAACATCGCACCTTTTGACAACACTGAGTACTTGTGTGTATGGGCGTTGAATCATAATTCCGAAACTATTTCTTAAAGTCTCCAGAATACCACACGACGGCTACCTGTTTCTCAACTTGTCAATATTTTTAGTTCAGAATACCTTCATACATTCTTACAAATATTTACTTTAGATTTCTGTTCATACATGATTGGAACAGTATGTGAACACACATTTTCCATATTCAGATGTATATGTCGTTTTTAAAGATGCTACACTGATACAGATAATAGTTAAAATGTCAAAGATAGGCCTCGGTAATCTGCTAGGATGATAATCAGTCAACCTCTCAGTATGCAAGACCATAGAATTTGCTCTGTGTCAGAGCAAGGTGGAAGACACTCTTTGTCAATATCTTTAAATATTGATTCATCTGAAATTAGATTGCAAGAGAAAAAAATATGGTGTGTAGGTTCTTAGGTGTAGATATGCTTTTTAGATTCACTCCCAACTTGTTGATTAAATCAACCTGGAAAATACATAATCACACAGGATCAACACTCTGTTGTCTAAGAGTAGTTCTACAGTAGTGACGATGATTTTCCATTGTTCGTAACATCGTATCCAACGTTCATTCCTCAGGCCACGGTTTGGGGCCATGAGCGGACGAGGTGGACCCCCGCCCATGAAGTTTGGGAACCCAGGGGAACGCCTCCGCAAGAAGAAATGGAACATGGATGAGCTGCCCAAATTTGAGAAGAACTTCTATACTGAACACCCCGAGGTCCAACACTTCAGCCAGGTACAGAAGATATCCAATATCTGAAGTTATCTATCCCAGATAAATATATTATTAGGTATTAACCAACTTTTCCCCCCTCTGTCAATATCCTAATCCAGTTTGACGTGGAGGAGTTTCGTAGGAAGAAGGAAATCACCATCAGAGGCACTGGTTGTCCAAAAGCTGTCACTGGTTTTCACCAGGCGCAGTTTCCCCGTCAGTAACACTACAAATATTACATTTACAATAATGTCTGCACCAATAATTACTGGGTATATGCAAATGAATACCATACCTGTACCTATACCTTTAATGTAATGTGATGCTATATTAACTCATTAACTAATTTAACCCCACAGAGGTCCTAATTAAGTGTTGAATGACCTGCAGTGGTCAAAATACTAAGCTGCTGCCTGAGCTGTCAATTACGTCCTCCCTAGTCCAGTGTAGGTTAACAGTGAAGCAGTACTCTGACATTGTTGTTGACTGACTCTTTGTATCCAATGTTAGAGTACGTGATTGATGTGCTGATGCAGCAGAACTTCAAGGAACCTACTGCGATTCAGGCGCAGGGCTTTCCTGTGGCACTCAGTGGCAAAGACATGGTGGGAATTGCACAGACGGGCTCAGGCAAGACACTGGCTGTAAGTACTCCTTGTTATAATACTGCATGATGACTATGTTTAAGGATAATGAATACGTTCAAAGATATTTTTCTATGTTGAAATGTATTCCTGCCTTACTAAATGTATGTTTGTCATTTTGGTCCTTTCAGTACCTCCTTCCAGCTATTGTACACATCAACCATCAGCCCTATCTGGAGAGGGGAGACGGTCCAATTGTAAGTACTTTCACCAAATGTGTTACTCTGTGAGAAAAGTGAGTTTTATCAAAATCTTTATTTATTTATTTTTTGAAAGTGAGCGTTCATGCAATCTGTAACTCTCGTCCCTCCTCAGTGTCTGGTGCTGGCTCCGACCAGAGAGTTGGCTCAGCAGGTACAGCAGGTTGCATTTGACTATGGCAAGTCTTCACGCATCAAAACCACCTGTGTGTACGGTGGAGCACCCAAGGGACCACAGATCAGAGACCTCGAGAGGGGTGTGTATGATTCTAGACGAGTACATTCAATAGATTGTTTACCCTGGTTTCAAAGACAATGCCAAAGAGTAACTGTTGATGAGAATATATTTCTAGGAAGGTAGAAGACATGAGAATAATGTTACATACATTCAAACACAAACTTAGCTTGTCATGTTGTTCATGATACAAAAAGAAATTCAAATCATAAATGTATCTTTATCGTGATATGAAAGCACAGGGGAAGAACATTGAGTCTTTGAATTCAAGCCGGAGGGTACATGAAATAAATCAATACGTCATCATGACAGTTCAAATCTGTGTGACATAACAGTGTCTATAATACACCTGCAGGTGTTGAGATCTGCATTGCTACACCTGGCCGTCTCATCGACTTCCTGGAGTCTGGGAAGACTAACCTGCGTCGCTGCACCTACCTGGTGCTGGATGAGGCAGACCGCATGTTGGACATGGGCTTTGAGCCACAAATTCGCAAGATAGTTGATCAAATCAGGGTAGGAGCACCGTCTAATTACCATGCTACTTTCATATAGACTGATCATCTCGTTCATCTTGATGTCTTTTTGTCCTCTCAGCCTGACAGACAGACTCTGATGTGGAGTGCCACCTGGCCGAAGGACGTGCGGCAGCTTGCGGAGGACTTCCTGAGGGAGTATGTGCAGATTAATGTTGGAGCTCTGGAACTCAGCGCCAACCACAACATCCTGCAGATAGTGGATGTCTGCATGGAAAATGAAAAAGAACAGAAGTAAGAGCAAAAGCAAATATCTGACCGCAAAGGACATGTTATAGAATTCAAGCTTTTACTTTTGCAAGTGTAGATATATGATGAAACATCTGTTTCTAGACTTCTTCAGCTGATGGAGGAAATCATGGCGGAAAAAGAAAACAAAACCATCATCTTTGTGGAGACCAAGAAGCGTTGTGATGACCTGACCAGGAGAATGAGGCGGGACGGGTGAGGACTTGACAACATGATGACTGTGTGGTTGTTTTTTTTTGAGAAATATTAGACAATCCTCAGGGAGTTGAGCCAGATTGTTTTTCCCCTCTAGGTGGCCAGCCATGTGTATTCATGGAGACAAGAGTCAGCCAGAGAGAGACTGGGTGCTCACAGGTGAGAAAACTTATAATACATATATAATACAATTGTTACCTCTTTTTGCTGTTGTGGATCAGTTTCTTGTCTAAACTGTTGCTCTTCTGTCTGGGACAGTTAAGTCACTTTTTGATGAGATTATTCGGCAGATTACCATTGCAGCATTTTCTTTCAAGTGTGTTTGCTTGTTTTAATGCAGCAGCTCTGTAAAGAGTTACTTTGTAACTGCTGATTTTGATGTGAATGAGGCTTTAGAATAATCTGCAAATAAGATTGAACCAAAATGAGCATTCATCCTGTTCTTCAGTTTGAGGTTTTTTTTGCTTAATTATTCACACAGTCATTTTGTTTCCTCCCACAGAATTCCGTAATGGTAAAGCTCCCATACTGATTGCCACTGATGTTGCCTCTCGTGGTTTGGGTATGTTAAACACTACTTCATCTCACATGAAATTCTCCCCTCTTTTTTCGTCTTGCAAACATAGTAATGTGTTACACTGAACCTTTGACAAAAATATAAGTTTATGTTGGAGGAACTTATAAGTGGATATTAACACATATTAATCAGCACTTCTTAACGTGGTTTATCCTTTGTTGGTAAGTATATTACTGATAAGTGGATCTGTTCCATCAGAATCAGGTCATGTTGCTCCTTTTATAGATCAAGTAACATTAAAACTGTTGACATGTTGACATTGCATTTTGTGTGGAATTGTGTTCATTTGACTGTTTACAGATTACAACGCTGATTTTCCTACACAGGACATTACTGGAACTTTTCAAAATACACTGTGGATAAGAACATGCTTTGACTGAGATTGTGACAGGGCACAGATTTGCTGTGTACTCAGATCATCACATTACGTCACAGGACTCCTCTCATGACTAAGACCTGACCATTTGACATTCCTCCAGTGAGGAGGCTGCAGACCCTCTGCTCCACCTGCTTTATAGTCTGTTTCTTGTTACTGCAGTTACAAAGCTTCCTACACACGGGGCTCTCTGGCATGCTGCCTCAAAGGAGGGGTGTATGGGCCGGACACTCATGCACACCTTTTCTCATGTCTCCTTTATATTGTCGCTTTCGAACTTGAAGTTGATGCTGCTGATATTACACCTTGTTCTACACATCGAATGAGAATCTGTTGATACTGTCCTGCACAAAGACGGAGTTTGTTAGTTTCTGCGGCGGCATATGTGCAGGAGGATAACAGAGGCATCTGGGTGGCTAATGTGGCTAGTCTGACATGTCAGCTGTTGGCAGGATCAAATGTGAGAAGGGGGATAAGTGAATTGTTTTTGAATTGCCAAAATTCCCATGACCATATCCTTGTTCTTTTTTCCCCTCTTCTCCTCTCAGGGTTTGGCAGCACACGGCAGCTGTAACAGTCTGTGCTGCTGTCACTGCCCCCCTCAGTCACGTTACTGTAGACGGTTGGTTAGACATAGAAGGGACTAAAGCCCCTCTTTTGCCTCGTGGGTAACTAAGATCCCCCCTACCAAGTATTTGTTAATCCAACGAGCCTTCCTTGGGAGCAGCCTGAGGTGCCTGTATGTCTGCCCGTCGCTCCGTCCCAAAAGGCAGACAGACAGGAGAGAGAGAGTTAGACGGGCTCGTCTGGATCCAGTCCTGGCCAGGGTCTGAGGAGGGTCCTGCAATGCGGCGAGAGAGCAACAGAACCAGCCCTGTGGTGTGAGAGTGTGTGTGTGTGTGTGTGTGTATGTGTTTGTGTGTGTCATGGGGTTCAATGGTTCTGCTCCCGTCTGACGTTGCTGGCGTTGGCAGAAGGAGAGGGATGAGTCCTCTTCTTTCCCCCTCAGCGCTTCCCTGTGCACCAGGACTGATCAGGGGGGACTGACTACCTTTGTAAAAACAACCTGAAAGGGGTAAGTACCTCACCGCCCCTTTCTCTTAACTCCTCCATGAGCTCACTATACATCCCATCGTGCCCATGTTTCAGTGAGAGCGTAGCACAGTGGTCTCAGTGGGATACGGTCGGTGATGAAGCTGCTGCTCTCTGTCATGATGGAGGGGACAAGGGAGACGTTTTGATCAGCAGTGCTGTCAGAGCCCCACATCTTCTGTAATGAGAAACAGACTGAGTCTTCACACACCCAGTAATTACATTGCTGTGGAGATTTCAAAGCCTTGACATGGTTCATACCTCATATGATTAATATCCAAAGTAAAGTGAAGGTAAAAGTACCCTTAGAGTGAACTGACCCCTGGGATGTGTGGATTTTTTTTCAGGTAAGTAACTAATTATATAGAGTTTTCATTTCTCAGTCCTCATTTTTTAATCTCCTTGTAAGTAAGGATCAGAATTCATCGTAATTTGATTCAATCAAGAAAACAAAAACGTTATCTTTCCACTCTTGACATCTCTTTCCTTTCCCCCTGTCTCACAAAACAAATCCATCTTCATCCCAAAGATGTGGAAGATGTGAAGTTTGTCATCAACTACGATTACCCGAGCTCCTCTGAGGATTACGTCCACCGTATCGGACGTACAGCTCGCAGCACCAACAAGGGCACTGCGTACACCTTCTTCACCCCGGGGAACCTCCGGCAGGCTCGAGACCTGGTGCGGGTGTTGGAGGAGGCCCGACAGGCCATCAACCCAAGACTGCTTCAGCTTGTGGACTCAAACCGCGGTGGAGGTGGAGGCGGTAAGAAGAACAGTTTCAGAGTCCCCCCCCCCATCCCAAATTCAAGACGCAGCCTTCAATGATCACACAGTGTCAAATTGAATGTGATGGAGAATTAAAGGTTCATATATGTATTGATATCACATTTCTTGCCTGTGACAGGTGGCAGAATGCGTTACCGTGGCAGCAGCTCCAGCAACCCTAACCTCATGTTCCAAGACGAATGTGATCGTCGCATGCGCCCCGGCGCAGGCGCAGGCGGAGGCGCAGGCGGAGGCGGAGGTGGAGGCGCAGGCAGCAAAGACGGACGTAGCAGCTTCGGCCGTGACAGCCGCGGCAGTCGTGATGGAGACCGCGCCAACTCCTCGTCCTCCTACAGGGACAGAGGTCGTGATCACAGGAACAGCTACAACTCGGGCCCAGTTCAGTACCAGAGCTACAGCGGCGGCGGCGGAGGCGGCGGAGGCGGCGGAGGCGGTGGCGGCGGCTACAACTCCCGCAGCAACAACCAGTCCGGGGGCAGTGGAGGTCAGGATCAATCAGGTCAGCCACAAGGTCAGTTTGGCCAGCCTCCTCCTCCCACCCCTCCCTCAGCAGGTGGGCCGCAGCCCCTCATGGCGCAGCAGTTTGTGCCGTCGCAGCCCCCTCTGATGGGCTTCATTGGTCAGCCACCATACCCCTTTACCTCTCCACCCCCTCCCCCTCCAGGCCCGCCTCCTCCCAGGAAGTAGAATCTTGAGAAAGATGCTTCTTGGTGTTTTCACAGTTGAACTTGTTCTTGCTCCCCAACTCTTGGTAACTCCTGGAGAATGAGGGGGCATGACAAGGTTTATACTGATGGAGGTAAGGGCTTGTATTTTCTATTTGTTTTGTACTTTTGAAATAAATGTGAATTTTATATCTTCTTGTTGGAACAGCCATTTTGTTATGCCTCTGTAGTCTCTGCTCTGCATACCAAGCTTATATATTCCGGCCTTCCTTGATTGTGTGTTTCGGTGCTGGTCTTGTCAGTCAAATCATTTCTAATAGGCTCCTGCCACATTCCAGACTCATGTTGTTTACCTAGAAATCTTTGACATGTTCAGGTGGAGCGAGACTCTGGCTTTAACTGGTGACATATTTTTCAATGTTACACTTATTCTCTGCTTTGTGTTTTTCTATAGGTTGAATCGAAGCGTCCATAATATGTGTGCATTTTCAGCAGTAGTTTCGGTGCCATAAAACCACTTTTAGTTTCCAGTGTAGTACAACAGGAATGATGATCTAGATGTA
The DNA here is from genome assembly GCA_016785325.1 of Chascanopsetta lugubris. Taxonomy (NCBI): domain Eukaryota; kingdom Metazoa; phylum Chordata; class Actinopteri; order Pleuronectiformes; family Bothidae; genus Chascanopsetta; species Chascanopsetta lugubris. The sequence continues at coordinate 7,693 of JAFBJT010111664.1, forward strand.
GATCCATTAGATATGCATGCCCTCACCTTGTTTTTGGTGAGCTCAGATATTGTTTGAACAAGCAGATCAGCTGATGCAGAAGTATATTCATGCATATTTTTGCTTGTTGTCTTTTTTCTTAATGAATAAAAAAAAGTTTAATTCAATTTAAGTTGTGAATCATTATTTATACATAAGGTACATTCTCAATACAAATACTTTTGCTTGGCACAAAAACACATTGCTAGATATAGTTCTCAACAGTAAGCACATGTGTATGATTTAATGATCTAGTGGTGAAATTGTATGTTGCAGCTCAATAAGCGTGACCTCACCCTTCTCCAGAGTATGTGGAGGAGCTCACATTGGCATTTAGTCATTGAGCCTGAAACATCTGCCCCTGATGTAATTATATGGAGCTCATTCTAGAATATTGAAAATAATTCATACATCCATTCCATTATATACCCAGTAAGTGACATTTTATTTTTCCATTTCTGTTGATAGAATTTGAAATCATTTCACCTAAATCATACACAGTGGACCTTTATGCCCTGCACAGTTATTCGTGATTAATAGAAATAGGATTTGATTCCTTGTGACATTAAAAACCAAAGTTTAAACTCTCACACTTATTACAGTGTCTTATCATTCTGCCTTTTTTATTACACTCTCAGAAGCAATCGCAGGCTTGCTCTGAGTCGTCTCTGTGATGTAACATTGTTCAGTGAGTCATTTGTTTGACAAGTCTTTTTCTTTTCTGGTAATGACGTGAGCACATGAAAAACGGGAACAAAGACCCAGCCAGCTGCTTGTTTACATGTATGTACAGCGCAAACAAAAATCAACAAGTTCCATCTCAGGCACATGTGGTAGAATCAAGAAGTCACATGACGTCAGCGAGGACTTCACATGTCCCTCTTTGTGTCACTCAACAGTGGAGAGGCAGCAAATGAAAGAAAGAAGAGAATGGAATGATCTCGTGTGCAAAACTCAAACAAGTGCGTGTAGAGAGACGGGAAGAAAAGAATCTTCAAATCAAAATCCTGAGTTTCAGTTGAACAGTGTCCCAATCTACTGAACACTGAGAAAAGTGCAGAAATAAAAGATGGAGTATGTTTATGTCCTTCCTTCATGGGCCTTTTACACAGAACAAAATATAACAATGGCTGGATTCCATTTATTTGCTTCAGTTTCAGAGTCCTGGTTCTGGTTCTTACTGGAACTTTGGGACAAATTGCCACACCTCAGACACACACACACACACAATTCAACTGTAACATTTCCAAATAAAGGACACAACTAAAACCAAGACAACACTTAAAATCGGTGCAGCAATTGTACCATCATTCTGGTCCTTTTTCCAGTTATTGCAGCATTCAACACAAATTTCTTATTAAAACTGCTGTAATGAACTGAAACATGAAATTATGGAATTGCCCTTTTCATCCATTGGTTATTTGTGAGCAGAATCGAACAAAAACTACTCAATAATTGTCCATTAAACTTCGATAATGGAATAGATCACACTACATTCTGGTGTGGATCTAAATAAAGGTAGATCCGGGGATTAGGTTTGGTTTTTTCATCTATCCATTTATTTATCTGACATTTTCATTGCTTTCTCAGGGAATAAAAGAAAATCAGGAATGTTGTCTCCGAGTCTTTGAACTTTGGCGTAGATGCAAATATAACTAAGGATTTAGAGGATTTCAATGTGGTTTCATAGATTTTGAGCCTTGGTTGGAGAATGTGCTCAGCCAAAACAAGTTACTTAAGAATCCATATATATATATAAACAATATTTCCAGTAATATGAGTGTAATACTATTTTCTCTCCCTCCCACTGATGCACCTCTTCCTGAAAACACTTGTGTTGCAATTCTTCACTTGGAAGGAAGACATTTCACCCTATAACTATATCAAGATTTAAATGCATTGTGTTTTGGGGTTTTAGTGGGATTGTAAGCATTAACAGAATAGAACTTTGCTGACTTAAAGGCATAGTATGCAGGATTTACTCAGGAATTTGTAAACTCAACAAAAGTGCAGCATGAGTCTGACAGTGTGACGGACAGTGCGCCTATAGAGAGGCTTCTCTCCGACTGTATTATCTTATTGTTTTGACAGGATGTTGCCCAATAAGCTTAAAGTTAAAGTATCAGCATTGCTGTATCTAATGTACACACCAAGATCTAACGGTGTTGTTAGACGGGAAGGCGGGGCCAACTTTGACTGGTGTGGCTGCAAACACCACCCAAAACCCCCCCTGCGTACTATACCTTTAGAGATCTGTGTTGTGAAACAGTTGTGACGGATGGAAAAAATAATGAGTGACCATTCAATCACTAGACACACACACATTACGACAATCATGGAACTTCAGTTTGCATCACACTTCAGGTTGACTATGGGGCTTGTGTCAAAATAACAATAGTCGGAAACCAGCTGATTCGTGTGATTCACATGAGGTGGGAGCTGCGGATTGTAAATCAGACGTGTCAACACATTAATCTTATATGGGCTCAATTTGTTTCCCCAGAAGTCACTGCCTTAAGTCAATGTCTCTGACAGGTTGCAGTTGGTATGCATGTTTCATATATCTCTGTGCTGATCGAGGGGGGAGGAGAAAGTAGGTTGAAAATGCAGGAGCATGAAGATGGTGGAGTAAAAGACTGGGAAGGCAGTGAGGGAAGGCACAAGGTGGAAGCTTTGCTCCCACAACTGGTCTTGTGTCAGTCTGTCTCACTGAGAGCGAGGACCTGTGGTCTCTGCCAGTGACGAGGGACATCTTCAACTCAAATCTACAGGAAGCAGCAGATCACATGACAAAGCAGGTGCTCTCTCCCCTCACTAAAGCTTCCCCCAGGTGTTTGGAGGAGGAAACTGGTCCACATCCCCGGATTCATCGTAGGATTTGTCCTTCAGGTTGAAGGTGAGTTTGAACCGCAAACGGACTTTCTCCTGTAACAGACACACAACGAATCCCATGTTTCAACTTAGAAAACTTGACAGATTCATGGTAAAGTTCTCAAATACTGTGGCTTTTTCATGAGATACATTCACAAAGAGAGACATGAACACAAAGACTGTAGTGTGACCCACCTTGTGTGGGTTCGCCAGCAACAGGATCTGTGTGATGGCAGCAGGAGGCAGGATGGGGTTGAAGGCTGGGAGCTCAGCGCTAGAGGGAGGCTGCAGCTTCACTTTCATTACCTGGGCAACACAGACACGTGCGTGCAAATCATCTTTTCATCTCAGTTTTTTGCCTGATTTCAAACCTCATTGATCCACAAATACCTCACATGTCTGTCATTAGTTGGATGAGCAGACGGGAGGAACACACCTTAGGCACAGCTGCCTGGAAGCGGATGTTGGTGACGGGACTTGGGGCTGAGGACAGCATGGAGATGATCACCACCAGCACATCCGGCCGCGCGGGAGGACAGTCACGGGCGAAGGTAAACAAAACCCGGAGGCTGTATTTATCGAATGCAGTCACTGGTAACAAGCTGCCTAAAAAGAATAGAAACGTTGAAAATACGGCATCGAGACGAGAACGAGAAAACAAATCTATAAATCACAGCCCGTGTCACTGTTTTGGTTGTGCTTACTGGGTTTGATTGACTCCAGGGGGACAGAAACATCACTTAGAGAGATGCTGTCGTAGAGGTCACCAGCAGGTGAGGGGCCCTTCTCAGCAGCTATGGGGCCGAGGTTGGAGAGGAGGAGGGCGTCGGGCTGCTCGGACTGGACGGACGCGGGGTTCGCGGGAGGGGCCAGTCTGGAGCTGGTGCAGGACTTGGTCTGGAGATCTCGTAAAGTGACTCTGGAATGCGGTTGGATCTTATCCCTGCATGTGAAATGATCAGGAGGGAGATCCAACATGTAGGTATGTCAACAACTAACGACCATCACAGGTTTATTTTTTGCATTTCCTCCCAACAACAGTTATCGACTCCCCTGTGCGAGTGTGTATTTCTTACCATTTGACCTGCTGGCTCTCTGGAGGTAGGGACTGCTGCAGCAGTGTCTTACCCAGCAGATCGAGCGCCTCCATGGCTTTTGGAGGAGCGGTAGAGCCCCCTGCTGGTGGACCCTGTGTGTTGACCACAGCTGGTACCAATACTGCAGCTGGTACTGATGATTCAGCACTATCAGAGGACTGCTGAGACAAATACAGGGTTTGAGTTCGTCTGTCCAAGTCAGGAGATTATATTTGATTACGTTTCAATTATACCAATGTCAATGTTACAGCCATTATGAGTGGGAGGACTTTGTGATTACAGCATATTGTATCACTCCTTGTTCAAGGTGCAGTGAAAAGGATTGACTGATATTTAGCAGTGAAGTTAGATGTTGCAGCCCTTCATCTCACCCTTCCCTTCAAAATGAACATATTGTATCCTTCAGTAATCTGACCAAACAAAATGTTCACTCTTGGCTGCTGTAAAACACAGTGGTGACAACATGGCAGCCTCGTGGAGAGGACCTGCTACTAAATATAAAAAGAGCTCATTCTAGCATTAAAATAGAAATATTATACACCCATAAAAACCTTAGTATCATAATTTTGAATCTACCAATCAAAAATATATTTTTTCATCCCCATCTTACTCGCTGCACCATGACTTGGTTGCACCAAAGTTACATTTCATATAATTCTAAATATGGCTGTAAGCATTTTCAAAAGTAGGGTTACAACTTGCACCTGAAAAGAATTCTGGGAGTTGTAGTTTTCAGTTACATTCAGTCCTAAGAAAACAGAAACAATAAAAGAAGTTAGTTCAAATCGGATTTCAGTTTTTAGTTGTCGAAATTAAACGTTCAAGTGGTTTTTTCAGCAATCATCAAACGTGAAACAGGAAACAGCTGAGAACATGTTGGGCTTTGTTGTGGTCAGGCCAGGTGCAGTCTGCCTCTGAGGAGCCTGGTATTATTACCACCCAGCTGGCACACGGGCAGGCTTCACCACGGCCGGTGGAAAAAAGGAAATCCTGCTGACTCAACCTTTTCAAGCGCGTTAACAATGTTCAATGACAACAAGCTGGAACTTACCCAGAGACATGAGTTCATCATCCAAGAGGCTGATGCCCATGCTCTGAGTCAGGAGCTGCAGGCTGGAGGGCTCTGGGTTGGGCGGTGCTGTGTCGGCCGGAGCGTTCAGCCCGGTCAGGTCCACGAGCGCTGAGCTACTGCTTCCTGGTGCGGACGGAGGAGAGCCACCATTCATCACATTCAACACTAGAGATTTAGAGGTTGTTGTGAATCCTGCATCATTGTTCATTTCTTTAAAGACCTTCAGATACTCATCCGTACACACCGACGGGGGGCCGAACCATTCGGACCTCAAAGACACCTACCTGGTTTCGAGGGCGTGGTCGTACCATCTGTCACCTCCTCCCCCTTCACCAGCTGCCTGTAGAGATTGATGACCTGCGTCAGGCTGTCATTGGCCTGTAAGATGTCCGCTGTAAGCAGACGATTGATTAACAACACGCTCCGGGGTGAATAAGCATGGAGAACGTCTTAATCCAACATACCCAGGGCTTCATCGTTATCCTCCGTGTCGCTGGCTAATCGGAAAAGTGTGGGCCTCATCTTTTCGCAGCGCTGGTACAAATCCTGAAATCAAAGCCACGCTCAAACCCTAAAAATCTCGCGCCTGCCGTAACGGCCCCAGGCGGGTGAGGAGTGTAGGTGGGGCGTGTTTTTAAAGTGCTGAGCTGTGCTCACCTTAATGAGTTCCTGGTTGCTGTGGGAGCAGCTCTCCTTACTGTAGCCCTCCAGCAGCTGGCTCAGCAGGCTGACGCTCTCCTTCACCTCCTGGATGGCGTTGACTCGCTTTGATACCTTTTCCACTCGCTTTTGATCCTGAGGGGGGAAAAATGTGATCAACTCAGACCCTGAGTCGGCATTTTCGCAGTGATCCAAAAAACAGAGGGATAATTAAGGCTGGATTGTATTTGAAGACTCGTAACACAGCCAACACATTTCGTTTTTATTCTCAATTTTAAATATTAATTACTTTAAAAGGTGTTTGATAAAGAAAAGTGAATACATAACAGAATCAGTATTAAATATTAAGATGATTATTTAGGTGCATAATGATGAGGAGGAGGGTATTTTATTCTATTCTATGAGAAGGAGGGTATTTTATATAAAGGGTGAGCCAATATGAATACACATACGCGGACTGCACAGCACATCTGGTTAACAACGGGGGTGACTCACTTCCTGAACCATTTCCTTGATGAGCTTGTTTGCCGCTCTCAGATCTTCAGGTTGAGAGCTGTTCAACAAGCGAGACAGTGTCTACAACAACAGGAAAGGACAGGAGAGGAAGAGGATGTGAATTTGTCAATTGTTGACGCTTGAAGTGTTTTAGCTGGAGGTGCCATTTAAAAGATGGACCATGAATGAGGATGATCCAGTGTCGTCCCTCTCTTCTGAAACCAATGCCTGATAATGATGGGAGCTTCGTCCTCATCACTCCTAAAATCGTAAATACCTTGGACTTCTCCTCATCGTCAAAGATGGCACTCTTGTCTCTCGGTGGAGGTGGTGGGAGGGGCTTGTCATCAGGAAGTTCGGGATCCCGTTTCACAATCCCTGGAAGAGAACAAGGGCAACTACTGAGCCAATGCAGCCCATGTAATTACACGGTATACAAATTTCAACCCGACAATCTTTGTCACACTTACAGGGGCGTGTGATGACAGACAACTACAACTTCGCTAAAAACGGCACCAAATTCAGCTCAGAATGACTAAGGTTATGTTTGTCACTTAATTGTATAAAAAGTAGAATGTGTACGATATAATATTTGAGGGTAAGTAACAACAACAAAAATGTCTGCATGCTACAGTTCACATGAGTAATAGCCAGCCAACGCTTGGTGAGAGACAGAGTTTCATGCATATCAGTTACCTACCAATACTTTAACTATTAATCAGCCCTGGGAGTCTGACATGGTTCATTTTCTATTAGGAACTACAAAAGGCATTGATAAACCACCGTGAAAAGATATGGAATAACACAATATAAATGTAATCGGTTTGCAGAGGAGTCCTTTCGAGTGATGACTCATCATGTTCTCAAACATCGGGAGAGCTCACCCTGTTTTTTCAGCATCTGATAAGCATCTGATATCTTGATCTCCTCTGGCAGCTGCACCGTCCAGCTGTAAATCATCTCTAACACCTTCTTCTTCACCGCCTCATGAGACCGTGCACCCAAATACTGCAGACAGAAAAACTGGCTTTAAAAATAGCTTTTTGTTTCTTCTAACGACATGTTTCATTAAAACAGTAGGAAGATGTTCAATGAAATACATTCTCTTTTTAACAATACTTTGGTGTGAAGGAAAGTAGAAGCATGGGTCCAGATGTAGCTTTATATTTAAACTAATCAGCATCTTGTGTACAATGCAGTGTGAATATACATTCTATCTAGATTATAGTATCATTCTACTCTTTGAACTCTTCTGTGTGACCAAGAATGTTGACACTGTTTTATCTGGAGAATAAACACAACTACCGTAATTGTCACAGATTTACACATGCAGCCAAACTGGTGTGACAGCACATGCAACAACTTACCTTGGGTGACACCACCTTGATGAGCTCATTGAGAAAACGAAACTTCCCCACTTCAGTGTGAAATCGCTTCTCACAGTTCTTCATGCACGTCTCAAGAAGCTGGGAAGTAGTTAACAGATTTCAAATTTCAGCCAATGTCATATCATTGTCATATGGCATGTGATGTGACCTTTGTCGGCATTAGCGAAAAACAACCAACATACAGGAGTGAAGACTAAGACTTAAGCAGGATAATCTCTCACCGTAAGCGCTTGCATGGCCTCCCACTCCTGAGGGGACTGGATTTTGTGGGCCAGAAGTCTGGTCGCCAGCTGAGGACTGACGGATAAGAAGAAACTTGAACTCCACTGACACAAAATATTGACAAGAATAATGGAATACAAAACACACAGCCCAGAACTATTCGACAGATGTAGACTACAAGTGCCTGATTTTCACATCAGGATCCATTAATAAATCCCTGAGTAACATGAAAAATATCCAATGTGATCCACGTCAAGATGTGATACAATGTAAATTTGAAAGGTTCTCTGATCCTTCCTAGTAATCTGTACAGTTGTTTATGTGGAGCCATGCCGTCCATGAAACCAAAACATGACCCACTCGGTCAAAGTACTATCTGTATCAAATGTACAATTAAACAACTCATAATCAACAACCTGTAATCTCATCGATCTGTCTTATGGCTACAACAAACTGAGAAGTTAAAACCTTGCATTTACTGAGAATTTCCCCAAATGACATTTCATCACACATTAGAACAAAGATGTTGTGTGCATGAGCCAATCGACGACAACAATGGGGGGAAAAGCAGAAGGAAGCTCTGACAGCATCACCAGGAAGAACAGTCTCTGCTCTGTGTAGGTAGATGTCTTAACCTTGAGTTTCCAGTCGCACACAGTCTTCTCAACCAAAGCATATGGCTGTCAGAGCGCATATCTATCAAACACTTTGACAGTTACATGGATGGAGCCGCCAAGCTCTTCTCATACATCACAGCAGTAGCTCAACAGTGGGTGGAGCATGGTTGTGTTTATGTGCTGTGTCGATGTTGAGAACTAGAATGACTTTTTCTTGAATGGTGTCGAAATCATCGCCACCATCATCTCACCCTTCTGGTTCATTGTTGAGCAGATCACAAAACCCCTTGATACTGTCCCAGTCATTCTCCTTGTTCAGAGGGTTGGTGGCCTTATCTGTGCAAACACAAAGCACAATGGACTGACGGTTTGCACCTGATTTCAGCTGACTGAGAAAACTCTTGCATGTGAGGAATTTACATTAAAAAGGTCCAGTTTGTAGGTGATGTAATATGTAGGTGTGTAGGTGATCACCGCCTGTCACATCTCACAATCATACCAGGAAGTGACAAGTCATGCACAGAGATTAAACAAGAGGTGTGTACGTCTGTGTGTGTGTCTGTGACACCTTAGTAGGCTGCTCTGGTTGCAGATAGACACGTGAGGTAACATCATGTGGTACTGATGTGTCAGTTCCTTTATGATTCAACTGACAGATTTCCAAACAGGAGCTTGCAGACTAACTGATGATGTCATCACTCCGTCTAGCTTTACAATGGTGTCTAAATGGAAGAGTCAGGTTAGTAAAGCGTCGCCAGCCTCACGGTGACAACCGCGAACACTACACGGGCTCGAACAGAAGTCGGGAAATGTTGACATCATGACAGTCTGTTCCTCCACGTCAACGACTACATTCTGAGATGTGGTGCTATTCGCTGTGTGGAGTCTGAGATAGAGCTTCCTCGGAGGGAGCACAGCCGCCGACAGTGGTGAATTTACACTGACACAATATCTCCGCGTTATTCTACAGTGACTCGGCTCAGTCTCTACGCTGAAAGCTGAGTGGTGTTGAAATGAATGGTGACTTACTGATTAGAGAATCCAGGCAAGCCTCATCAGGAGGCGCCGCCGCCATCTTTCGGGAATAAACAAGTGGTCTGTCTCGCGTGATTTTACTAAGATATCGCGTGAACGCTACGGCATCGAAGTGGTATGGAAAGCCAAGAGTGCCATCATTTTAATGTCCGTTTTAATGCGATTCACCACCACGACAGTATTTTATGCATCATTAACCCTTCTCAACTGCAAAACCTGTGGCAGTACAGTCAAGCGAAAAAGACAACACACACACACACACACACACACACACACATCTTGAACAAGTATTTATTTATAAGGGAGACTTGTTTTTTATGAGCTATGTCTCAAAGTACAAACATCACAAGTTATGTTGTGAAGGTGATCCTCTTGCATTCTTACTTTTCTGCAATAAATACAAAAAAGATTGAATAAATCTTTTAAAATGCTGGAAAATACTGTCAAAAGCTACTTTGTTGATCACATATCACATACAGCACGCGTCAAACTCAAGGCCTGCAGGCCAAATCAGGACGTCCTTTATGTGGCCCACAAGAGCATTAAAGGCATATGATTAATGTAATAATGACATAGATCTTACATGTAGTTTACATCTATGTAAATCCGTATACAATAATTGTCCCTTGAACTCATTTTTTTTTTCATTTCTTAAGGAGTGATTAGCTGTACAGTCTTAAATTTACCACCAGCAACGGGCTGAAACCATAATGTTAACGTGGCCATTGGTGAGAATGAGTTTGACACCTCTCATGTAAACAGTAATGGTCCTTTTGGCTTTCCATACTTGGCGATTCTGTAGCTCCCCCATATGGACACACAGGGGAACGGCAGCCTGACATTGAATTGGGTGGGCAGGCGGTGGCACACGTCCAGCTGCCGTCGCACGCCCCGGTCTGTGACTGCGGTTGGCAAGGCTTGTCCATGGCACCGGGACTACATTTATCAATGAGAATTGTCTCGGATGTTTTATTGGCAGAATGTTTTTAATTGCAATGCCGTGAAGAGGATATCAGGGGATTAGAGACAAGGGACTGTTATCAGCCGCTGCACCCTTTGCACCACCACCAGATAAACCTCGGGCTGTGTGTGTGCGTGTGTGTGTGTGTGGTGTGTCGTCCACCACAAGGAGGAACCGACCAGCTCACAGGGAACTGAACCCGCAGCGTTTGCTCATTCCTCCTCACAGACGGGAGAACTTCGGCTCACCTAACCACAGACAACCCTGCACCCAGGAGCTAACCGCACGCTAACGTGTCTAGTTAAGGTTTGCTAAGTTAGCTAGGTCAGGAACTTTGTTCCCAAACGCCCCCGCTGTGAACCAGCGGTGTTTCAGCCTGATGGCTCTGGACAAAGTCCCGGCTTAGGGACAAATGGACGCCGGGACAAGTCGTCGCATGAATTAAAAACTAGAGAAATGTGTGCCACAAAAGTTAGCTAGCGTTTAGCTAGTTAGCCGCGCTCGTGCTGCACCGTGACTCACTGGCCGTGGATGAATGTACCGTACGTTAGTATCGGGTGTTGTCTGGATGTTGTCGCCTCCTCAGGGGCGATGACTCGTTCATGACTGGAGACAAACACACCTCGTCGTCCCTCTCGGAGCAGAGACACAGACCCCAGCCGTTTATTTCTATAATTGTAAAGGACAGTTCACTGGCCGCACTACGATGGGATCTCTGAAAGCTTTACAGGAGTGGTGTCGGATACAGTGCGAGAACTACAACGATGTGGAAGTTAAGGACATGTCCACGTCCTTTAGAGACGGTCTGGCGTTCTGTGCCATAATACATCGATTCAGACCAGACCTGATGTAAGTGACCTGACGCCGAACCATGTAATAACTGGCCTGCTCTGTGATTCGTCTGTCTGTAGTAGTTTTATTACTGTTGTTGTTAGCTGAAGTAACAGTGACAGCTAGGTGCAATCAAAGTTGATCATGTACAGTAATACTAAAGTAAACTAAAGTACATGCAGATTTAGAGAACTAATAGTGATCATCCTACTCTGGGAATAGAAATGTATTCCAACGGTACCATAATTCACCTGTGCTATAGGTTGACAAGTTGTATTAGTAGAGCAGTGTGTAATGATCTGTTTTATAGTTTCAAGAACTTAAACACAGTCTTGTCTAATTCATTCTAACACAGTTAAATGTTCAATTTGTGTTAAATCAGTTTGTTTTGTTCTACATACATTGTTCAACAGTTTATACTGTATAATTCAGTCATCGACATAATCCCCAGCAGTAAAAATCTCTTTAATCAACATTGTTCAGTAAGAGAGCGGTCAGTGTGCTGTAATTAACCATGTCTGACAAGTCCCCCCCTGTCTGTAACAACAGCCCCTCCTCTCTGCATTTTACACCTACACACACTCTCACACACGTACAGTACAGGCGCAGCCACTGAACACAACAACAGTGTCAGTGTGATTTCAAATGCCTGTCGACTCTCCATTGTCTTTGGGAAAGGCTCAAAAACCGAAAAATCAAACTCTATGGCTGCTAACTAACTTTCCAGGCCACACAGACATGCTCACATTACAATGTCAATGTATGTTATTTAATGATTGCATGCCTTTGTTTGTCAGAGCTTCTGTCTTCCAGGTAAGATGAGCCACCATCTGTTTTCACAACCGACAGTATTTGTCAGTAGTTACAGTGTGACACAAAATACTGAAATGTTGACCGTCACGCAGAACTCTGTCAAAGTCTTGGTAGCACAAAGTGGCTATAATGCAGTCTCATGTGTCAGCATCGGGATTAGTAGTTTCATTCGGACTGAAAGGACTCGATCAACCTGACAGTTTGTCGATGGAGGACTGTGTGAGAGTCCTCCTCCATTCAGAAATGTGTTCTGATGGAAAGGTTGTAGAGAATAAGCGTCTTGCTTTCGGCCCACACTCTTCACCTCTCAGGTGATGCAGGCTTTTTGTGCACAAAGTGATGGACACCGTGCTTTGGATGGCAGCAACGCAAACCATCACTGTGGAACAGTCCCTGAAGGACGAGTCAGTCACGTGGATTAAATCTGCATGCACACACAGCTGCAGAACAGCTCCAAGTAAATTGCAAGAAAAATCCTCAAGACCCAACTTTTCAATGCTCCCTCTCCAATTTGTGTCCCAGCATGTCTCGTTCCCTGTCCAAGCCTCAGTGTCTCAGCCGGCCAAACTGCCCTGATCCAGGCAGACAGTTCATCAGGCTAATCTGCTACCGTGGCCTCGGCCTGTCAAACTGGATTTAACTCTAATGTTGCCCAGCCGATGTAGAGCCACCCTGTATCATGCCGCCAATGTATCCTCATCAAAATACATCACACGGGTCTGGAGCAGCAAATGGCCTCATTGTGTGGCCTCTAAGTCTCTCAGTCCAGCGGAGAGGGAGTCGATCTGACTTTGAGAAAGCGTCCACGGCCAAGTTATCTCACTATATTGGACTATGCATTCAGATTTAGACCTAATAGTGGTTTGTACTTTAGTTCCATTGCCACTCATTTCATCTACTTTGCTTTACTTTTTGTAAGCATCTCCTCTGTATTTAAAGTTCATCACTCCATCCACTTAACAAATGATTGTGCAATTTTAAACTTAATTTCTTAAAGTTGTGACATCCTCAGATCCCTGTTCCATTTGTCTGTCGACACATTTCCAACTTAACATTCACATTCAGCAGATGTACTGGTTCACTCAGGTTTTTTAATCATGCAAATATGAAAGGCTTGTCATATTTGCACAGTTCCATAAAAGATGTCCCTCCAAAAATAAACCTGGGAGCCAGAGTCTGAGTCACCGTGGATTTGCAGTTCAGATCACACACATCACTCCACCAGCCGTGCCAGTGTGGGCTGGCACTGTCTGTCCCGTGAGACCTGAACACTTCCAGTGACAGTTTGCTCTTTATTTTTCTAAGTTACGGCCGTTCCAGCTGGTTACTTTGGCTGACAGGACATACTGGACTTGTTTTGACATGATCTTGATCTCAGAGCTGCTGCTCGGGCCGTTTGTGACCATGAGAACTAGATTATAGAGAACAGAGGTCACTTTGTGCAGCTCCAACACGGAGCTCATTCTCTGGCTTTTGCCTGGCCGAGACTTCCACATGGTGCCCGCAAGCTCACGCCGAGGACACCATGTTTTTTCCAGCTCACTGTTGTCCCACTGCGAGACACTAAAGTCAACTCGAATTTACTTACGCACACAGCCACACTTTCATCCCAGTAACACCTCAGACATTTTCCACTTTTACTGCAGGATGTTTACTGGGGAGGGCTCTGGCTTAAGTTCCATCGCTGTGGGCCATTCAAAGCACAACCTTATAATTATCAGCCCCATCACCGCTGTTTTAGTGCCGTCACTTCTTTCCCTTTGTTCTGGCAGTTGCTCATATCGAAATAGCTTATGCGTGGCATGGGCCCAGTTGCCTACAGTCACTGGGAGCTGAATGCTTTACTACTTATCGTTTGTGCCTGTCACGCTGTCATGCCAGTAATAGCGTTTTGATGGTTCATGGCACACGTGGAAATAGGCCGGCAGACTAAATACAGCACTGCCCTGGATCAGTATGGACAGTCACTCCCGTATGTTCCTCTATACTGTCGTCGGCCTCTGAGCAGATCACACGAGTCCAGTTGTTCCAGTCTGTCTAACTGTGTTATGTGTTCTCTTTTGTCATTTCAGAAACTTTGATTCACTGTCCAAAGAGAATGTCTACGATAACAACCGACTGGTAAGTCCATTTGACAAGTGTTGTGTTGTGCGTCTATGTGGTCCTGTGTTGGTTGTTGATGAGTTTAATCACCAAGACCCAACTGTTATCTGTCACTAAGCTGTAGGTATTGGATTTGATTGTGTATGCAATGATCAAGCCTCGTGATTTCATGTAGTCACGGTGGGTGTATCCTCTGTGTGTTTGACTGTGTGGAGAGAAGTGTGACTTAATCCTGAGCGAGAGCAAAGGGAGATGAAGCCAGAGGATTCGGTGTCCAAAATACTGTGGGGGGATAAAACCCATGACATAAGCCTGCTGAGACCACGTAGTGAAGATTTAGAGTGAAAAAGTGCTGAATTTGCAGCCGTATGTTAATCGCAGAAAGTTTTTTTTAATCATATTTTCCGTGTTGGCTTTTTCCACACCGTCTGTTAGCGACTCATTCATTTTGAGTATGAGCTGAGCTCTGGCAGCTCCTCACTGCAGTTTACATTCCTTCTGTGCAGCAGCACTTGGAGAAAGTGAGGCAAGCGACTGGTGGTTAAACAGCAGAAACATGCTCCTGGTGGGCTGGCGGACAAATAATGACTCCATAAGACCTAAGCCCCAGTGAGTAATCCTTGCCTGTTAATGTGGACAGCATGCAAAGCTTTGAGCTCAGATTGTACCATGTGAGAGCCAGATGTGAGAGCTCCTTGGATGTGTCCACGGTCGACTCTCCCCCGGATTAAATATGGTATAGCCTTTTTAATATTTCCGTATAATGAATCCACCACCCTGTTCATATGAGACGGCTGTCTCCAATCTTTATATCTTGTATAATTGCCTTTGTATATTAAAGGATTTTTTTCTCACACTATAATGAACCATTGATATCTATATCAGGAGCAAGGCTCCCTATAAGGGTGTTGCACCACCATGTTTTTATCATCAATCCAGACCGGACCAACTAATCAGCTTTTTAGTTTGAATGATAAATGAAAGCTACAATACATAGTTTCTTCAGCATGCTCTGAAGAGAAGGATAGGTTGCATGGCACTGGGTTAGGTCAACCTGACACATGCAGTACCACATTACCCAAGAAGTAGCATGACTCATAGTTTCATCCTGCTTTGAACAACACTTACATAATTCTGTTTTACAGTTTGAACCGAAGCAGGTTCACGTGAGATATGAGGGTAATCAGCTCTAGTGCTGCCGTGTTTTGTTTTGTTCTGAGATCCCATTCGTTTTGAATAAATTATATCTAAATAGTTGTAGAATTTTTATTGAATCTAAGAAGAAACTCAGTCTGTAAATCGAATGATATTAAAGCACTACTTTAAATTAACTTAGTATTGATTAGATATTGAATAGCATGTTTCTCTTAATTTCATCAGTGTTGTGTGACTGCCATTACAAAAGTGTTGTTATATAACCTAATCCAGTCTTTCATGTCCTCGGTGGAATTTTTCATTAGAGTGATGGTTATCCTCAAAGAGCAAACCACAATAACATAGTGAGTAATTGACTGAAGGTTTGGCAGTGGAGCTATAGTATTAAGGGCATCATGTATCTGCTGGTTGATGGGGGCGAGCATATTACAACACAGATTATTCTGCTCTGTTTCCTTATGTTTACATGTAGACATCCACATTTTTGTCAGTAGATTTAGTCAGGAATTTCTGAGGACATTCTCCTGCTGATCCCCTGTAGTATCTTTTGTGCAGAAAATCAAACGCTGCAGGAGATCAACGTTTCTAGCACGTGGGCGCAGTCATGATGTGAAACCATAGACTTTTAGAGATTGCAGACAACGATGTTTCATTGACAGACAATGAGATTCACATGCTTGTGAACACTGCTGAGACGCAAGTCATGAGCAGTAGTTGTGGTTTCTGTGTTGGAATTTATACATCCTGTCTCCTGCTGCATTTCTCATGTGGTTATTTGAAATGTGAACGTGTATGAAAGTGTCCGCCCTGTGCAGGATGTATGAAAACAAATTATATGCTGCATTTTCTCAGTCAGACGTGGAACAACTGCTTTTGTTAAAAGAGGCTCAGTATCATGCAAGGACACTTGAGCATGAGAAACAAGGCACCGACTTTCCTCTGAGCGGACGACCCTCTCTATGTCCTGCGCCGCATTTTTCTTATCTCCTGCACTCATCTGCTTCTCTTACCACTCCCTCCACCTGTTCTCTCCCTGTTGAAGGCGTTTGAAGTGGCCGAGACACAGCTGGGGATTCCAGCCCTGTTGGACCCAGAGGACATGGTGTCCATGAAAGTGCCTGATAGGCTCAGCATCATTACCTACGTTTCCCAGTATTACAACTTCTTCAACAACAAATCTCAAGGTAATTTATGATCGATTCAGTTGGATCTTCATCATATGCTGTGGTATAGAGTCATGTCATTTAAAGGTATAGTTTGCATTATTTGTTGGTTGGTGTAAACACTCCAGTAAAAGTTGGCCCCTCCTTCCAGGCCCAACATCAGTAGGACTTGGTGTGTGCGCAACGTACACTGTAAGCTACACAACTGAAGGAACCAATCGGGCTAAACATCAGCACTCTCCTGTGGCTCATTAAAGATATTCTCAAGAGATTGCATTTATATGAGTCCATACAGTTTGTTGTTGTAAAATCCTATGTACTCGCTAACACCAATGTTTATGAATTGTATTTGACCCTGCAAACAACCCGCCTCAACACGTTTTGAAATAGAGCAACCATACTTGTGGGTGTGCCAGGAGCTTACATAATGTATCTGTCATTAACGGACTTCCTCCACATCCTCTCCTGCAGCGAACCCGCCCTGCATGAAGAGGCCGAGTCCTGTTGGTCACAATGAACCCACCCAGAAAAGGCCTCTGACCCCTTTGGAAGACAAAGTGGTTGAGTCTGAGGTAAGAATGACATTTGGTACAAGGAGGAAGAAAACAGAGACGACCAGGACGTGCCCTCCTGCATGTGTTGACTTTTCCCCCTTCATTTCTGAGGCCAAACGAAATTCTACCCAGTAAGCTCTGCATGATGAAGGTATCTGCTGGAGCTGCATTTTAATTAACTGTCAGCAGTGGTTTGGTAATACTAAGGTCCACATAAGCATAGTCATTTTGGTCACATATTGGTGTTTATCTGAAGCCTTTGTATCTGTAATTCTGCTTGTGCTATTTCGGGGGTATTAACTCGTCAGCTCCGGACAATACAAATCCCATCCCAGTACAATAATGCACAATAACCACTTATGTATTTTATAATCACCACTTCCTGTGGGCTTTGTGTTGCTCAGCAAGGGAACACCAAAGCATCAGAGGTAGAGTAAGTCTATAAAGATAGCTTCTATATCCTGTCTCTCTTCTCTTTCGCATGCCTTCAACTTCTTTCATCCATTCCTACACTCCAATGTACTGCCACCACCCTCCTCCTCCTCCTCCTCCTCCTCAGCCTCCACCCCCCTCGCCCCCCCTTCAGTTGGAAATCCATTCCACTCCCTCCTCTTTCTGTTCTTCCTCCTCCTCACATCTGATCCCCCCTCCACTCTCTGATCCTGAGCCTAGGCAATAGGATGGGGGTGGGGGTGGGGGCAGGCAGGGGGTGTTGGGCTAGGAGGTGAAAGTGAAACGGTTAGGTCAGTCTTATTTTTTTAATCATATCTTAAATACAATACTAACTATTGTTTTACCATAACACTGTGTGCCATCTCTGTGAATACACTGCTTCTAATTTCTCTATTAACACAAATCAAAACAATATATCAGTCATATCCTGAACGTGTGACTCACAGAGCCAATAACACAAGCAGTTTGGATTTTGTTGCACTAATCGCTTCATAATATAAAGATAAACATTTTTGTGATGATCCGAGATTGTGTTTTGAAACTAAAACTGAAATGCAGTAACAAACCAGGTGAACCAATGAGCAGTAGCTGACACGGTAACTGTGCAGACGTAGCTAGCTTAACAGAATGATCGACAAATCCATATCCTCGAATCCTGACTCCGTGTTTGATCTCCCCCTCCCCCCCCTTCCCCCATTACTCTCCATCTCCCCCCTCTACCCCTGATGTCTCCACACTCCGTCCCCTCTCTGCCAACACGTGCTGATCTAGCCCGCGCATGGAGGCGTGGCTTTGGTCAAGCAGAGCACTCTGAGCAGCACCTGTGCCGCCTGCCAGAAACACGTCCACCTGGTGCAAAGGTTTCTGGTGGATGGCAAGCTCTACCATCGTAACTGTTTCAGGTGAATCCCCACTCCTCTTTTTATATGGAATATATATATATATATATATATACGTAGTCATCAATAATTGACAAATATCTCAAACCTGAATATGACCCTAACCCTAATACACTAATATTGTGCTGTTGTGTCAGGTGCACTCAGTGTCGCAGCACTCTCCTTCCTGGGTCGTACAAACTGGGGAGCGACTCTGGGGCATTGGTCTGTACACATCACCTCGCAAACCAATCTCTACCCAATCAAAACGGCCGCCCGGCCCTAAGTAAGAAACCAGTGCTGATTCAGCCTGCCAGGAGTGGTCGCAGCCCCACACCTCACACCTCGCCCTCTGTGAGGGACCAGGCTCGGACTCCGTCTCCCGCGAGCCGAACAAACGATACCGAGATGCCAACCGTTGACTCTGCCGCTGTCGCTCCTGGTACAACGAATACGACACAAGCGTCTGAGGAAACAAAAGATGTAGAAAGTAGTGGAGTGACCGTCGAGATGCCTCGTTCCTCCACTCCCCCCAATCCTTTTGATGAGAGTGATGAAGAGGAGGATGAAGGAGAGAAAGAGGAGGAGACTCAAGCTCAGTGTGAAACCAATGGAGACCTCCCCTCCGCCCCCGTCAGTCACCATGAAGAGGTCAGTCGACAGATGCCGGTGCCAGCACCCCGCAGGGTTCCCGAACCCACTCCGCCTCCTCGCCCTGCACCTCGGGTCCGACTGCCCCGCTCATCAGACGGCCCTGTAGCAGGTGTGTACTTGCTGGAACCCATTCACTTTGAATACGCTAACATATGTAATTTGATACTAATCTTCACCTTCATAACCCGAAATCACAGGCGACCATCTCAAGCCTCCGACCCCTCCCAAACCCCGAGAGAGATCACAGTCTCCTGGAAGGTAGGAAACCAGTTTCGGTCAAATATCTCTTTTCCTCTTCATCACCATCATTTCACCAACATGGCCCCTGTCAGCACCTACTCTCTCTGAAGTACATCTTGTTGCAGCATGTGTGACAGTTTGCTCGTCCATGCACCTTTGTTTGGTTGTTTGGTTGTCTTCCCCTGTGTGACCCCTCCATCCCTGTTTGTGTATCTTCACTGTCCAGCCTGTCCAGTGGCACCCATAAACCCAAAGACCCACCATGGCTTGCTCTCGTCCAATCAGACCCCAAGAAGAAGAAAGCCCCTCCCCCTCCCCCTGCCGGATTAGCAACACCTCCCAAAGCAGGCTCTATGTCCTCTCTCAAAGGGGAGGGATCCAGACCCAGCACGCCACCTCCCGCCAACCCGTTTGACGATGACGACGATGAGAATGCCGAGGCAGAGGAAGACGAGACGGCGGAAGGAGGTGCGATTCCACCCACAGTGGTGGCTGGTCACCCGTGGTACAGAATCACCCAGGCGGCCGACACACCAGGTGCTGACGCTCCCCCTAGTGGAGGAAGCTCATCCCGCTCCGCTAGCCCCGGGATCACAAAGAGCAAGAAACGCCGTCCAGCACCGCGGGCTCCACTGCCCCCTGCTGGTAACCAAGGTCAGTTTGATCAGAGCAGCAAATGTTGCTCTCAGCAAATGCTCTCCAGATTGTTGTCAGCCTCTCGCCAAAATCGTTTAGTGTTCTGTAGAAATGAGAATACATGCGAGTATAAACTCTTTGGAATACAGTGCTTTTACAACAAATAACACCCTCTATCCAAAGTGTATATATTATCAGTAGCAACAAGCAAGAGTGGGAGCTTATACTCATAGTTTCTTGTTCTTTTTCGTTTCATCATTTCTCCATTTCAATCACTTCCGACTGTCTTGATTCCTGCTTCATTGTCTTTCCACTCAACCTTCTTTCTGCAGCTCTCTCTCACTCTCAGCCTTCCTCTTGCTCTCCCTCTCCAGCTCTCAGCATAGAGAGTCTGTCCTCGAGCTCGGACCACAGCTCCTCCCAGCCCCCCTCGGGTGGCGGCGCCAGCAGCGACCAGGAACACGCCTTCACCAAAAGCGTCTCCGAGCCTTCCATCTGTTCACCGTGCGACTCCTCCGACTCGCCTCCCTCCTCCTCCAACGAGCACCTGCTCCATCCCTCCCAAGGCCCGTACCTCGCTCCCGTCCCGTCAAACACCAGCTCAGCTCCAGCTACCCCACAGACCAGTCGCAGCTCTGAGACCAAAGGGGGCGGAGCTCCTCCCCCAAGACCTCCAGCCACACCCAGCCCACTGGTCTCAGGGGCCACACAGGCACACAACAAGGTGGGAGGATCACCCCTAGATAGAATGTCTTATAAGCGCTTCATACACATTATACCTTATATAAACCTGTGTGTCTCTTCTCTCATTTTAGCGGATATGTAAGGAAAACCCTTTCAACAGGAAAGCTTCTCCCTCGCCGGCTAAATCTAAAACCAAACCTCCGAAAGGCTCTCGTCCTGCCAGGCCTCCAGCCCCTGGTCATGGCTTCCCACTAATAAAACGCAAGGTAAACTCAAAGACACAGTCTAAGAGAATTCATTTGTTTAGTAACTTTCGAACATATTTTGACGTGGAAACAACATGTGTGAAACACAAAAAAAGGAAATGAATCCTCTCATTCAAACCTCCCTCTAGGTGCAGTCAGACCAGTTCATCCCGGTGGAGGACATCCACGGCGAGATGAGTCAGCTGGAGAAACAGCTGGACAAGCTGGAGCAGAGCGGAGTGGAGCTGGAGAAAAAGCTGAGAGACAACCCCAACGGTATCACATTGGTTTTAAGAGAAATGTTTGACTCCACTCACGCTGAGTCCAAGAGTGTTTCACTTGATAACTAGCAAAAAATCTAAGATGCCTGGATTTTGCTTGAAAGGAAACAAAGCACCTATGACATGTTCAACTGTCTTCTCCTGTGTTATGACAACAGATGAGGATGAGGAGCGTCTGTTGGTGGACTGGTTCACTCTGATCCACGAGAAACACCTTCTAGTTCGCCGAGAAGCTGAGCTGGTCTACACGTAAGTTTCAGGCTGCAGAGGAAAACAGTTGTTTGTTTCTGAAACAGTTTGCTAAGAGATGATTTTAACATCAAACAACATCATCCCTTTTCAGAGCCATGTCAGAAACTTTGCTAGCTCTCCGAAAATATCCAGCAGTATCTCTAGTGACAAAAGTGCTCAGTGCTGCTCTTCTGTGCGAAATGCACAGCTCTGACGTAACTGAGGCTTTAGCTACAACTCTAAAATCTTGTTTCAGGCAGCTGACTCATCTAAGACATGCTCTGACTTGCCTGCCGTTCCTGCCTAATAAGACGTTAACAAGCACGGGACACAGTGGTTGGTGCCTAAGGAAATAGTTCAGTCGAGTCGAGCAACATGGATTCTGGCCGTTCAGAAATACCGAAATTAAAATGAAAGCGATCGTCTTGCAAACACACTCGGTTCACTCTCGTTAGAGGCTTTCCTCATGAAGTCATACAGAACTCAGGGAACGCGCTGCAGGCTGTAAAAGAGCTGGACGGATACACAGAACAGAACATTTATCAAATATAAGTGGATATATCTTCATTGTTCTCTTTATTTTGCAGAAACTAGACTGAAAGTAATAGAGTGAAGGATAACACTAAGTGTTTGTGTGTTGTGGACTGCAGAGCTAAGCAGCAGAACCTGGAGGAGAGACAGGCTGATGTGGAGTATGAGCTGAGGTGTCTTCTCAACAAACCAGGTCTGTCGTACCTTCAGCTATACGTCATGTACGAGTCTCCAGGTCACATTAAATATACTGTATACATGCTTCATTTCCTATATTTAGACTCATGCATACATAACCCTCGCCTAAATAAATAATGAAATCCAAACACCACAAACACGCTGGCGTACTGCGAATGCTGTTCTGTATATTTGTAATTCCTCTGTGAACAAACTTCTCTCTTCTTTACCTCCATCAGAGAAAGACTGGACTGAGGACGACAAGAACAGGGAGCAGGAGCTCATGTCGGAGCTCGTCACCATCATTGAACAGCGCAACCAAATCGTAAACAACATGGACCAGGACAGGCAGAGGTAATCAGTAACTGCTCCGTGTCTGTGCACTGCTGTTTGAAGCTGTCGGAGGTCTAACAGCTGTTCTCTCGCAGGGAGGAGGAGGAGGACAAACTCATGGAGGCCATGCTGAAGAAGAAAGGTAGGAATGATATTGCATTTCCACGTTGCTGTATTCAGAAATGTCCTCAAGGCGAATATGCAGAACCTGAGGGAAGCCTCTGCAGTACACATGCCAGGTCAATAGGTGGCATGACTTTTCCATCATACGCATTGAAAAAGATTTTTCACAACAGTTCTAACATTCATCTTTGAATGAATTCACAACCATGGATATTTACAGCACTTCCTGCTCCTGTTTCAAAGCAAAACCACTGTGTTTCCTGTTGACTGAGACTTTGTTGTATTCATTTTTATTGTAGGCAATAAATCTATTTACATTTGAGGAAATACAGCAATAGAACAGAAACCTCACTGTTGCACATACACCTAGTATGCACAACCAACAACCGAAACTAAAAGCAGAACCACAGAGTTGCTGTTCCACTGCCGTCGCCCCCTCCACCTGATAATGTAGTCCTCAGCCTGAATACCTCTTATCTCACTGCACACAGAGGCTAAACACTGCACTATATATACCGAGCATGGACATATTTCCATAAATATTTGTTTTTAGACCCTAAAAATCTGGTGTCATATAAACGACAGGACAAATCAGACTCGGCAATAAATCGCTTTCAGTGTTTTCATGTACAAAGAACCCGAGTCGGTTACTGTTAGAGTATATGAGACTTTAATACTATTAACAACACAATTACACGTCTCATTTTATTTCTTACTGTCCCCTTTGTCAGACTTCCACAGGGAACCTGACAGTGAGCAGCAGCAGCAGCAGCAACAGCAGCAGCCGCAGCAGCAGCACAAGAAAAAAGGGGCGAAGTTCAAACCCATCAAGGTTCTGAAACGGCTGAGCCACAAAGGAGAACCAGGCAGTGGTCACAGCCCCCGCAAGGAGAAGAGCTGAGCAACACAATTCTCACACACACGCCCCCCAAGAGGAGGATGCAAGACTATTTTTAACAAGACTGGAGGAAAATAAAAGGACTACATCAGGTCAAGAAGGAGACATGTCCTCTGATAACCGTGTTATTATATTAATGGCTCAAGACAAGCGCAACTCAGATTCCACTCCCTGCTCATGTCTCACCGACGCTCCTCCACAAACGGAGACGATTGTCTGTCGCCTTCGTGTGCAGACGGTGTGAAAAACTTTAAGTGCTTTAAGAGCTGACACGTGTGTGTGTGTTTAAGTTCACTGACCTATCAAGCTAGTGAAGTTTCCATGTGACGGCACTGACTTGTACGTTTTTCGCTTCACTGTTCCTGTTTTTCTCAGCAGCTTTGAGACCTAAGTCTTTGTAACCCATGAGTTTTTAATATTTTTGGTCTGATCTGCACACGTTCATAACACCTCTCCTCCTATTGTTTTTTTCTGGCCATTTTCAAGGAGGAGGTTTTTAAAGGAGAGTGATTTTACTTGTGTTTGGAGTCATGTGTTTTCATTAGTGTCAATACCAGAGCACTCCTGCAGAGTCAGAGTGTTCAGAAACCCAGTTTCTTCATACTGTCCACCTCTTCAGTTCCTGTTTTCTACTAAGATTTGCAAGCTGGCACACTTCCTATAACAAAGGCTTGTTACAGGAAGTATCCAATACATGATTAATGCATCCGTGCCACTGCCTTAGTGACATCAGCTGGGCTGCTCTCAAACACGCTTAAGGAGGAAATCAGCCGTCCCCTTTGCTTCCTGTCTTTAAAGGTCGGTCAGCGGATTAGAGAAAGTTTAACGACACGTCTGGTGTCACTCTACGGTACTAGCCAAACTAAATTTGACATCATGCCTTCCCATGAGCACCTGAACCCTTCTCGCTGCTATAAAGTATTACTGTTGTTTGTCGTGTCATTGTTTTTAGCTCCTTCACTGACGCCAGATTAAATACACGACATCAAAAACATGGATGAACTGACTCGCACGTCTGTGAGTGTCGGGGAATTAAAGACCCAATGTATAAAACGTAAGGAAGATATAAGGTCTCACACGAAATAAGTATTGGAGAAGGCAGATATTCATCAGTTTAACGAGTCTACAGTTTGAACCAGTGAGGGAAAACCTGAATATGCAATCAATAATTTATGTTTTACGATGCCTTTCTCTGTGTTTCAGTGTTTCTGCCTTAAAAGGAAAACTTTTGTGAATACTGACATTTTGTACAGGTGCCATGTATTTAATTAGCATCACTCGTTGTGACTCGCGCAAGTCCCTGTAATGTCTTTGCCTACTTCCGTTGTGTCCCTTATGCGTGTGTCTGTCCCTCATTTTAAATGTTTCGTGTGTCTTGTCTCTGCTTTGTGCCTGTCTTCCCCTCCAGCTGAAACCAAGGGCATGTGGAGCATCCTACTCCACATCTCCCCTGACCATCGGCAGGATCATATGAAATACTGACACTGGAGGACAGATGAATAAAATAAGTTAATCCAAAGTTGGTCTCCTTTGTACCTCCCTCTCTTTCTCTCTTACTGCACATCAGCACCTGAGGCAGGCGCTGTAACCTCTGAATATCCACTGTGATTATTATGAATTATTGTTGACTGATAATGTACAATCTTCTGTCGTGAGTCTTCTGCTGTTTCCTACTACGAGTCCTCCTTCTTTTCTCTCAGCTCTTCTCCTCTCTTTTTTCTTCGAGCGAGACTTGCCCAGTAGTTCCAGCTCTTTGATTTTCTGGTACGGAATCATGACACAAACATGGTTTTCAGTGAAACTGTGTTTCAGATAACTTCCATCTTTGCAGAGAATCTGAACATCCTGCACACTCCTGAAATATCAGTTCACCCACTATGCATCTGGCCGGAAAATACGCTGCATGACATAATACAAAGTGTCAACAATGGGGTATTTACCAGTGCTATTTCGGTGTTGATGATATTGATGTATTTCTGTTCCTGACCCAGAACGGCCATATCTGCCAGGAACTGCCTCCTCTCTTCGATCTCGTTCAGAACTACACAAGACACACAGGCTCATGTCAGACAGAGAAGCAGCAGTGAATCTCTCTCAGGACAAACACTATGACATCACAGAACAGCCAGATTGGAACTTATCTGAGGTCGATGTCATGAAACTAACTTAATGAAATTACACGCACACACACACACAAGCCACCATCGTGTGTTTGCGTACAGTCCCTCTCACCTTCTTGAAAAGGATCTATATGCTCTATTGGTTCTGGGGTCAGGCGACGGGGCGGCGGCAAAGGGGGCTCTTCTTCTCCCGTTGCCATCAAACTCTGCAGCTTCCTCTTCTCCTTATCCAGGTCTCCTGAAATTGGAATGACACCACATGACTGAGAGTTTGCCAGGACGCAGAAAGCAAAACAAACGGGCCGCCGCCGCCACGAGGACAATACGTACTCCTGGGACCGGGACGGAACATGTCTCTGCAGTAGTTGTCCCCAGAGCGACAGTCCTCAGCGCAGCGTCTCAGCGGCCGGCCCAGCGACCATCTATTGACGGGTGTACTGCGTTTAGGCTGAGGGGGGGGTTGTGGTGTGGGGTCAAGGGGCAGAGGCAACGCTGTTCCATCTGCAGGGGAACCATTTTTCTTAGTAGAAATAAAGTGTCTTATCGTGGCAATTTAAATGAGTGTTTTTCTTCAATTGGTGTAAAAATAGACATAGATTTAAAACGTAAAAAAATAAATACACATATATATTTCTTATTAATTATATGTCCACTCGATTGTTGCAGTAGACAGTATTTGACTTACTCCTCAGACTCTCGGTGACGCGTTTCCTCTGGGGGTTGCTGAGTCTGCACTCCTGCATCATTACTGAGCAAAGAGACGAGGGTCAGACGCACTCACCACCACACACTGAGTGTGTGTGTGTGTGTGTGTGTACATTCAGCTATACTGAATGTGAAGAACGTCATCTCACATCTGAGCATTTCCTGGGTGTCCTGGCTGTAGCTGCGGCCCCTGGGTTTGGTCCACAGGGCCCCGCCGCCCCCACGCTGCGAGGAGGCCTCCATCTAGAACCATTGAGACACACAAGCACTGTGATGACGTCACCTGAAGACGAACACGAGGGAGCCTTCCTCGATATCATGATTCCATCACTCACAAGGTTTTGGCGGCATGTGCCTTCACTCACACCAGTTGGTTGATCAAAGACATTATTTATTTATTATTTAGTCTTAAAACTGCGTCGCGCACTCAACGTGTTCCTTCACAAGCACATTCATAGCTCGAGTTGTAATTTGCATTTTGTAACTACTTTTCAAGAATCCAAATGAAAACGCGACGAGTCAGAACTGGAGCGCAGAGGTGCTTAGAGTACAGCTTGCTAGCAGTGCTTTAGCTGTATGGCTAACAACAACAACAACAACAACAAAGCGCCAGTCGCGTCATTCAGTCATATTAAACAGGATGAAAACATATAAACAGAAGGCATAGAAAAGCTGATTGATAAGAAATTGGAGAAAAACTCACAAGTTGTGTTTGTATCTGCGGACAAACTCCAGACTTGACAGACCAGCGTCTCCTCCGGGACAACGGAGCAGTGTTGTCATAGCAACCATCAACTAACATCCTGTTGAGACGATATAATGTAATTTAAAAAAGACCTTTTTTTTGTCAATGACTTCAGACATTTTCTTTGACCAAATTAAACATGCATTTATGAATGGCTCATTCTACACGCGGGGAGTTAGAGTGGGTTCTACATTCACTTCGTAAAGATGAAGGCGTAGTGGAAATATGTGTCCACGAGATGGCGCCATAGAAGGATTATCAGAGGAATGCTCAAGTGTCATTGCTATAGTGTTGATCTACACTAGGTGGCAAAGAGCTTCACAGCCAACATGGGGATTAAAAACTACATAGAACAAAACAAGACAACAAATGAAACGGGACAGTTACTAAAGACAAGCTGTTATAATAAAAGGGGACAAGGGCCGGTGGAGTTTGTTAGTTTGGTGATAGCGGATTGAATGAAAGGTTGCATTAAAGGGGCAGTGTGTGAGGTTTACTGACAGTTTAGAGAAGTACCAACAGCGTAGCCCTCAGTTTTTGAAAAACAAGAAGCTGTTGAATGTGGTTACCAGGCCTCTGATGTACAGCATCATCAGTGCCTTTGATTAAAGTCACTGACGGACCGTGTCCTTTTTATTCCACCCGAGTCTGTTCTTGGCCAGACACGGATGTATTCCCCATCGTGGGCAACGGAAACAACTATTCACACATTAGAGTGTTAATTCCACAACAACAAACATGACTCTACTAATCTTTAGTCTCCATCTGTGCCAATTGAAATGGGATTGATTTCACCTCGACTTTACGCACTGGGACCTTTGAGCAGAGTTTCTGTGGAGTCACGAAGCAGTAGTGATGTGAAGGTGTCACAGCCTGTGGAGTGATGTCTCATGCAGTCGTCACTCTCGCAGTGTGTTTATCAGTGTGGGCTCAGCGATGGAGGGAGAGCAGCGGTCAGTGTGTTTATCTGAGAGGAGACAGCAGCCTGTTACTCAGCCAGGCAACAGATAAACCGCTGCCACAGTTTTATCAGCTGCATCGCACACAGGTCTTCTCAGAAGTCACAACTACATGCCGTCAACGGGGAGACATCATGCCATCCGTGTGTGTGTGTGTGTGTGTGTGTGTGTGTGTGTTTTTGTGTGTCAACAGTTTTGGATAAAAGGGACCACATGGAATGTATCGTAAACAGTCATGTATGTACAATTTGATAAGCTGTGTTCTGTGTTAAAGGTACAGTGTGTAAGATTTGGTGTCATATCCAGGTGAAGTTGCGAGGAGTTGCCCCCTCAGTTGTCAACAAAGCTCATCAGATATTTAGTATGTCCACTCTGGGCTATTGTAAAAACATGGCAGCCCCCATAGGGTGAATCCGCTCCTGGTGTAAATATACATTAATTAAAGGGCTACTTTTCAGGTTATGTAAAAAGCAAGTCTTACATTGAGGTGCCTATACGTTTTTAAAAATGTCTGTTTTTTTTTTTTGGGGGGGGGGGGTTCTATTTCAATAGATAGAAGTGATTTCGACCCAAACTGTACACACTGCACCTTTAAAGTAGGTCCATCATACTCATCCTCATTACTGCCTGAATGATGTTCCCTCAGACTTCACGCTGATATAAAGTGAGAACACACATCAGCACACTTGTTCCAACAGGCTCTCTCTCTCTTTCTCTCTCTCTCTCCCTCCCTCTCCCTCTCTCTCCCTCTCTCTCTCTCTCTCTCTCTGCACTCGGTGCCAGTGCACGCTGCCTCAGATAGAGGCCACTCCTCTGATCAGGAATTACTACAACCTGTTTACTTGTGAATGAAATGAAGTGAAGAGCTCATCAGTCTGCAGTCGTCACAATGAACTTTACAGAAAATGTGAATTTCCACATCTAAAATGAATATATCTATATTAATCTTTTAATTAATCTGTCAGTAGCAAATGTTTACATGAATGGTTTATGCCGTCCTTCTTCATTTGCCCATTACCTTTCACTGCATGTTTGTTAGTTTGCGCTTACTATATTTACACAAAAATCTCTTTAATGTTTTATTCTGTTCTATCTCAAATCTCTCATTACGCAAATGCATTTACTTATATATGATAATTGTTATAAAAATGTGATTTGTTTTTATATCAACCCACCTCCAGCTCGGACAGACGCAGCTGCAGCCAGCTCCATCTGCTGCCCAGCTCTGCTCTCTCCTCCAGCCATCGCCTCTCACATCTGCTGCTGCTGCTGCCAGGAGGGGAGGGGGAGGGAGGGGGGGGGGAAGAGAGAGAGAGAGAGAGAGAGAGAGAGAGAGAGAGAGAGAGAGAGAGAACGGATACACCCACGGAACAGTATCACGATATGTTTTTTTACATTTTTGTCCGAAGGTTGAGACTCTGAACTGATCTCAAAAGACATGAAGTAACACTTTGGAATTTGGTGATGAAGGCTGGAGGAATTTCAGGATATTAAAGGTGCAGTGTGTAAGATTTCTGTCATTTTCGTAACTTGCTTAAACTATTACGAAACAATTTCAAATCGACATTTTCATGACTTCATAATCACCCAAATGTATTGTTGTTGTTTTTTTCCATTGCCCTTACATGAGCCCATTAAGTGATTAAGCCAACTGCAGCTGTTGAAAATGAAAACAGGAAGTTGGTGATGAGGTAAGCTTATGAGAATCCCAGGCGGGGATATGTGTGTCACCAGATGAGTGAACCTACGTCGCCCCAGGGAGAATAAAGACGGACCAAAACAGTTTGTCTGTCGACATCTTTGTACCACAGTCCTGCCAACATACGACCTATTTTACAGAGCCGTGTCTCAGTGGAGAGTCGAAGTTGTTTAGCATCCTGAAAGCATTGAGGGGAAGGGGAGGGGGGAGGGGGGGCACATTTTGCAACAGCACAAAAGCTTATCTAGGGCACAGAATAAAACATTGTTGATTTGTGCTGTGTGTCTATAGTATGTTTCCATGGCACTAGCCTGTTCAACATTTATCTTGTGTGGTGTGTGCGTATGTGTGTGTGTGTGTGTGTGTGTGGTTGGCTGACTCCAGCGGGGCAGTAGTTGCTATGGCAGTGCTCTTGGACCTTGGCTCGGACTGAGAGCGACTCCCCTCACTTGAGAAAGGTTTGGTCCAGTCAGGACACAGCTACACGTACGCACATAACACTACAAACAACACAGATGTGCTATTACAAGGCACAAGCTAATATTCTAATATTAGCCTGCCAAACACCAAGTGTTGATTACTTGTCAAAACTAAGTTTGGGGTTGAGGTGAAGAGGAATGAGTCTGATCAGAAACAAGGTACATAACAAGGTTCCTGTAGATTTGCGCAAGTTAGATTTAACTCTCTAACCTTTTAAGTGCAGCTATGAGTCAACGTGTCAAGATCAAAGTCTGTCAGATTGTGATGAAATGTATATGAAACATGAAATTATGACTACTGAAGTTTGGACTCAATAAAGAGTTCTCTACGAGGGCAGTCATGTTTCTTCAGAAACCCAGAATGGACAAACCTTAATACGTGTAGAGTTTTAATGATTGATGATGGATAGATGATGATAGATAGCATTTTCTTAAATGCAAGGGAAAAAGAATGGGGTGAAGGGGATTCACTAGCAATATTTAACAACACCACTAGAAGTCACTAAGTCCCACATTCTGCACCTTTAACATTCATTTGAATTCAAAAACATTGCAATCCATTAAAGCTTTGTTTTCAAACCACTGAATAATATGTCTTTAAGGCTTTTCCCACAGGAATAATATGTTAAGTACTCCAAAATAGATTTAAAACTCAACTAATATACATGTTTTTCAAACATGTGTAAAGCTACCAAAAAGAGCCTGACACCTTTCCCATTGCCAGTGGAGACGTTTACCTTTCTGACTCTCGTGGTTGATGTCCAGATCACATTGTAAACTAATAAAACCTCATCAACAGCAGTTTCTACAGAAAGAGTTTGACAGAGGTCACTTGAATAATTTCTCCTCCCAGACAAACGCTGGATTTCAGCAACCATTAGTGGCCATGTTGATCATTAGGAAAATGCTCTTTTTACTCAACCCTGAATCAATAGCCATTAGCTGAGCAGTAGGTAGTGTCTGACCTCCACAGACAACGACCAAACCTGGTCGCCCCGTAGCTTATTCCGACTGTGTAATGAGAGAATTCCAAGAATATTTTCCATGCATCAGCTCAGCCAGGAGAAGAGAGGACAGGCAGGAGGAGGTTTATTTATACCTGATCCGGTGCGAAAGTTCACCCACACTTTCACGGTTTATTGTGACGTCAGCAACACTGATGAGTAAAGTGTGGGGTCTCGCCACTCGATGGTTGGTGTGAGAAAGTATGAGACATCTTAGCCAAATCCTGGGTGAATCAAAGGCCAGCCCCAGCAAGTAGCTCTACGAGAGGCACAAGAATTCCCTTCTTTGAACACAGGCTTTTTGGCTCGCAATGTGGTATTAGGGTTTTTGGGCGTGTCCCACAGTTTCCAACATTTCCCCCTCTCAAACAGAATCCCATCCTGTATATTTAAACAGAGGGGAAGCTGGAAATGAGCACCAGCTGTAGGTGCGAAAGATTTGCTGTCAGTGCATAAAAGGGGGCGACGTGAACACATGGTTTCAAACTGAATTCAAAACAACATCTCCGCGTTACGAGTTCATGAAGGTCAACCGTTTCCACATTTTCCAGTGGAGGACAACCACTGGTTCCTCTCTCTCCAGCATGGTGACATCCTCAAGGAGGAGGAACCTGCCACTAAAACTCTCCAGGGGGAGGTTTACAGATGAAGCACAGGGCACTGTTCCATAACACGCTCGAACAAAAGACAAGCTGACACCTCCTAATAAAAAGGCTCATAAAAACAACCCCTCTGTTTTAGTTCTCAGACCAAAGAAACGGACAGAACATCTTAGCACTTTTTCCCAAAATCGTGTGAACAAGATACAAATAAGTGTCAATGCTTATAAAATAAAAGTAAGAAACTGCTGTGACAATGGGTTGACAGCTTTTTTTTATAATGGCCCAGCAGGACCAGGATGTTGCCTCACTTGTCGGGAGAGTAATGACACCCACTGTCATCACAGCTTTATTAAACGTGAAAGTGCAAAGACCTGGTAACACGATGACGCAAACCAGAGTTTAACACACCATCTGCACCAATTAAACGAGCGTGTTCTCTCCGAGTGCAGATGCTGACCCCAGTGTTTTGTTCCACCAGTACTTGAGGGAACAAAGATTTGAGTCCAATGAAATGTTCAACTCCGCAGCAAAGTCATGGTACTTCTCAAATTCAGCAAGTTGTCAACATCATCTGTATTGCTCCCATAGTATGTGGGACAAACCCATAAAGCATCACACAGGCGCTTTAAACAGAAAGCTGCGACCGCAACAGAAATGTCACTGCAATATATTTGGGGCAGGAAAACACATAAAGAGACTCACGCATTCACTGACACGTTTCCAAAGTATTTTTCACTAGAAAGAGGCAGAACTGAGGCAGCATGGCACAGAATGGCCGGTATGCTGCAGGCTTGTTGGCATGTCTGTGTTTATTTCCTGCACTGTGGGAGAGGGGAGTTGGCTATTCTGTTCAATCCTGTACGACTGAAGCACGGAGAGGGAGAGAGAGAGAGAGAGAGAGAGAGAGAGCGAGAGAGAGAGAGAGAGTGACGTGCGTGCTCATGGCTGGAATATAAACAATCATAACACTACTCACAGCTGGGAGGACTAAACTTATGATTATGACAACCACTGTAAACTTCACTAAGGCCAAGTTAACTCTGCTCCCAAAGATGTGGAGAGACAGTTTCCAAACCTTCTGCCGTCAGCCTGAATAAAGTCCTTATTTTGCATTATTCATCCCTGACATTTGTCCGAGCATTTCATTAATCACACATTATGAGGCTGATTTTGATAATCATAATAAAATGTGTTCAATGTGCTCATCCTCTCAGTGTTCAACCATTTTAAACCGACTGTTTTTGAATTCGCGTGCAACCCCTCCACTCTCCTGAACGGTTCCCCTCTTGTGAGAGTCTGCTTATTGTCCACTTGTCTCATAAAAATGGAGGTCAATGATTCCATCCTGAACCACAGCTGGGTGTGGAAAGCCAACACTGGAAGAGAGCAACAAATCTCCTGGAAGTCCAACAACAATACAAACGCCTCCAGGCCACAAAACTCCGAACTGTGCGTGACTTCAGTTCTGACAAAGTGTGGAAGGATGATTCACTCGAGTGTTGTGCACATCCCGCGCTTTTATGTGGCACTCAGCCAAAGTACCAGCCACAAACATTTTGTGGCTCCTTAAAAAACACACAATCACAACATAGCATCATTTAAATATATATTCTTCTAGAAATGCACATTTTTGGATTGTTTGTGTTTATTATAAAAAGAATAATGTTGTCATTTTGCCAAACAAATGCCAATAACAACATATATGTGAGAGGTTCAAAATACCAGATATAATTAGTCAACCTATAAATGGGTGGGTCTCTATAACCTGAACTTAAAGGAGCTTTTTAAGACTGGTTGTATATTGTGAGACCTATGGCAGAGAAGTGACAAGTCAACGACAATGACAACAACGATAGCCAGTGGTTGGCTGAGATGACTCACTCACAGATGATCTGTGTGCTAATGTACACATTCATACAAAGGACACTTACAGACGTGATGCTGTAATTGTGTGGTGACCCCTCTCCTCGACCTCATCATCTGAGCCGCTGCTGGCCGTGGCCTCAGAGTCCAAGGCCTCCTCCAGACCCCTCAGCACCACCTGGCCGGAGCAGGTGAGCTCTCTGAGCTCTGTGAGGGAAGGTGATGATGTGTGCGGCTCTAGAGAGGACAAGCGGCGTCTGCCATCCACACGAGGAGGTAGAATACTGGTCAATACAGGGTCGGGGCTGTTGTGAAGATCGTCCCACAGATCGCTATGTCTCTTCAGCCCCTCCAGCTGCTGGTTGCAGTGTCGCGAAGAGAACTCCCCCAGCAGGATTTGCAGTCTTCTCTGTAGCCCCGAAGCTTTGCTGTGTAAATCTGCTTGTTTAATGAGTTTCTTCTCCACCGCCTCCTCCAGCACAGCCCTGGATGCCAGCTGGTCAAAGTTCAAGGTGCCACTACAGGACCTCTCTGAAGCAAGAGGAGCACAGCCCACTCTGGCCGCTTCCTCCTGTATCGGTGTCGGAGGGGGTGCGAGAAAGGGGAAGTAGCCCTGGGATTTCATCTCCCAACTGGAATCTGAGGCAGTCGAACTGGGGAGTGTGAAAGGAGAGTGGTGCACATCACCACCATATGGCCCACATTCAGGAAGAGCTCCCCGACCTTGCAGGAAATAAGCCTCTTGGCTATTGTGCTCAGGGACAGGGGCCAAAAACATGTCTGGTACACCTGGTAGGATTGAGACCACCTGATGTCCCAGACCTTCAGTGTTGGAGGACAGGAATCTGAGGAGACCACCGGGGCTCTGGGGGAGCACCTGCGGACTCGGAGAAAGAACAGGATTGGTAGTGAAGTTCAGGGGGCTTACGGGCAGACGGGGGTCCAGGGAGGGGAACAAACAGAGGTTCAACAGCGTCTGGGAGTCAGTGTTGTCAGTAGGCCTCATGTGAGGCTCCACCTCAGTACTGTGGACCGTTCCTCCATTAGAGTCCACTCTGACAGAGGAGAAAGGTGAGGACAGGTGGATGCCATGGCCGTCTTTCAGGATTTTGGTCAGAGCTGGGGCCATATTGCTTCCTGAATCTGAATCACTGAGGTTTTAAATGGACATGGTGACAGACTTCACAGGCTGCAGGCTAAAATATCTGAGAGGAAGGAGGAGGTGTGGGAGAGTAAGAAAACAGACACATTAGTACATTTCTCAGGCTGCAAAATATGCTCCAAAACTACAACTAATAGGAAATACTATGCACCGATATCACATTTCTGGGCAGATACTGATATGTAAAATATACGTTTGGCCAATGTATTCCATACAGCCGCCAATATTTTTAAATGTTTTTTTTCATCTCTTTTCGTGTCCTAAAAATAAATACATCCTTTATGTTGAAAACAACTGGAATGTTTTGAAGTCAACATGCTCTTCCTTAAACCGAATGAGCACATATTAATCATTAAAACGTATGCGTGAACACTTAGTTGAGACGTGTATGCGTTGCTCTGCAATTACACCTCCAAACCACTAGTGGGTGCAGCCCTGAGGGATATAGGATGGAATTGGAGGGAAAGAGGTGAGCGGTGTTCAAGTGTAATGTGCAATTTTCAGCACGTAACCAATAAAGCGTAACTAAATAACCAACAAGCTATTCTCATAATTAGCGAAACACCATCAATGTAAACAAGACACGAGATATAAATATGCTGTTTAAACACCACCTGGTGCAGGAAGAGGACAACAACATGTCGAAAACAGAGTGTGAGTCGATCAATCACGGGTGAATATTCCACAGTCACTAACTAAATGAACCGTGTGAGAGGAGCAGCTCATTAAACCGTGTCGAACAAGTCACGTCAACTCTCCGTGAGTGTGTTCACTTACCTGTGGAGGAGAGGGACCGTTGACCTGACATCACGTATTCCTGAAGGATTCGCGCCTGAAAACACGTCTTTGTTTACCTTCCATGATCCAGAAGAGTGGGATAAATAAATTCCTGACAGTGCAAACAAACCGTTGATGTTGTTTACAGGGTTAAATCCTGCTCTCCTTTTCACTAGCCGACTGTTCAGTGTGTGTGCTCTCTTCCCTCCAGACGCTCTCTGACTGCTGTGAGTGAGAGCAGCAATCACTGTGAGATGGGCGGGGCCTGGTTTATGATGCCTTCATGGCCATCGTGCAAGCTCAGAACACACAGCACCCATTTCATATCCCCGTTATATCCTAAATTTTGATTAATTCATATGTTTATATATGTATTTATTTATTTATTGATACCCAAAGAAGCAATTTGATCTGATGATAAGTCACCATATCACTTTATCCCAGTTTTAGCTTTGTAAATGATTGTAAATACGTAAGTTGTTCAATGGTTCAAATTGACTAGGAATGTGTCCGATAGACATGAAGGCAGCACGTTAGGGTGTGTGACCTATGCCAAAAATCAAAAAGGAAAATCGTTGATGGGAAAATTACTGCTGCCACTCCTGATGTTTTTCCAATGTGGAAATGAAGAATAGTGGTGGAAGTAAAGATGTGAAATGAATTATCACCACTTTGAAAAAAAATTACAATGACAGTGATAATGCAAATGTGAAGAATAAAAGCATAATGAAAAAAATAATTATGATAATAATTTGATACTTATTGTGTTATCATAACTTCTGATGCATTTACATGTAGTTGGTATTTTGAATTGCACAAAAGATCCCGGAAGTTTGATTGAAATAAAAAAAATACTTTATTTACTTTATTTATATACTTTAAAACACTGTATTTCACAAGTCCCTGTTTTCATTGTATTGCTTTTTCAGAGGCAGCAGAGGAGGTTCAGCCAGTTGTGGCACGTCATGCTGTTGTGCATCACGTAAACCAGGGCCGCCCACATTATGGTGAACGTTTCCTCGTCCTGGTACTCCTCCATGTAGCACCTGACGGGCAGGATGGCGGAGTAAGCCAGGAAGCCAAAGGCCAGGAATGCCAGCAGCATCCTCAACGGCTGCTTCGGTGTGGGTCGGCCGCACGGCCGGAAGGTCAGGCACCACAGCGAAGAAGATGTTCACAGCCAAGTTGAGGACAGTCAGAGGACCGTTGGTCAGCAGAAACATCTGATCACTCATCTGGAAATGTGGATTCTCCATCGGGCGATTCAACGATTCAACGGGAGTCAGATCTGCGTCTCTGAAGTTCCTCCTGCACTGGTGTTTAAAAAGGGAAACCAGGAAGTAAATGCACCATAATAGTCGGACGCACTACGTGAACAACCACACTCTATGAGGCACAACATGTAAATGCACTTCTACTGTGGAGACTGGGACCAGATTCTCACCAAAATAAAAGCGTGTTGTACTTTTCTTGGTTTAATTATCTCTGTCATGAACCCTGGGAATGAGCTCGGTTAAAGGCCCAGTGTGCAAAATTTAAATGAATCAATTTTCATTTCTCGTGACTAAAATGGAATCAAATCTAATGACACTAATTAATGTATATTCATTCACCTGTATGTAGGGAGTGTTGTGTTCATTAACCTGGAATGACCCCAAACTGCATAAGGAGTGGGCCATTTCCATGAATATTGCCAATGGCCTCACGGCAGCCTGAACCAAACACCTTCCAGGAGGGTGTTCTTACCTGCAACATGCAACTACGCTGGCTGAAATTACTAAATCCTCGATATTGTACAAAATGTACATATTGTATAAACAGGGATCTCATAATAATGATCATTTCAGTGCACTGTCCAGAATTTAGAAAGAAGTAAAATAAATGGATCAAAAAATACATAGAAATTACAAAATCAATGTCAAACAAAAACATTTATGGAAAAACCATTTCTGCTACATGTATACTGAATTCTTATTCATAATATTTAAATATAATTTTTATTGCATACTATGCTACATGAAATTAGTATTTTATCACCCAAAGCGCATTTAACATTATTTAAAAGGTATTTTATTTATGACAAAATATTCTACGCAAAGTCATTGGAGACAGAATGCGCTGCAACCTTTGTTAAAATTTATTTAAATAAGCACATCTGACTAAAACGTCAGAATCAACAGAGAATATAAACAAATGGCATAAAAACCCTACAAACTTATTCAAATAACACTGTGTCAGAAAAATCTAAATATGATACATCTTTTACAATCAAACACAGTATACAGATAATTATTACTCAGCATCTACACACACACACACACACACACACACACACACACAACCATCATGCACTCAAAAGCTTTCCCTCCATCATTCACCAACATTTAAAGCAACATGTGTATCCTTCCAAACTGACAGTGTGTATGAATGAGATGTTCACGACGCTACAGGTTTGTACAAAACAGGGAATAAATAAAAGGTCAAGATAATAAACTTTCAAACCTTCAGTGGTTCGTTATCATCATGTCCCGTCGATACGAAGGAACAGATCTTTTCCAGATCACAGCAGTGGAGCGCACATATTCAGATTTCGGCACTTTAAGGACCAGACATCCTCAGGTTGGTTTTTGCATGTTCTGTCTATTTGTTACAAATTACATATAGTTTACAAAACAACTGCTTTTTGGAGAGTTTAAAAGTGTTGTCCCATTTCCCTGACAGTCATTCTTCTTCTTTTTGGCACAGCAAAAAATGACTTTACTTTTTATATAAACATCTGCAAATACCCCTCTGGTTGCCAGGACAACATCAAAAAACACCTGAAATGATCATTGATGGAGCAGCAGTAATGTAAAATGTATGCAAATTGAAGTAAGTGAGGTAAAACATGCAAAAGCACTAAAGTCATCACAGAAGTACATGTAACTAGGAAAGATGCACTTCTGTCTCACACTCACACACACACACACACACACACACACACACATCAGGAATGTGCAATCCTGAATGCAGATGGTCACATTGGTTCCAAAAATCTGTCAGTTTCACACATGTGCTCTGTCACAGACAAAACCATAGTGACACATCTCAAAGGGCAGTGGGTTTCCATGTGTATATGTGTGTGTGTGTGTGTGTGTGTGTGTGTGTTTCAGGTGGAGCAGTTAGAAGTAGTCTCTCCTCCGGGAGTCGTCACTGATGAAGGAGGGGTTCCACTGGGCCGGGTAGATGCACGAGTGGCGAGATCCCGGGAGACCGGTGAACGGGTACAGGCCGTTCCTCTCCAGGTCTGCGTTACGCAACGCTGGCTATGGATGGATACATCCAGAGATGAATGTCAATATCACATCGACACATAAACCTGTAAACCAATTCAGGAAATGAGAAAGAACAGCATGAAGCGTGTTACCGAGTAGTAAATGTCGGTCATCTGCAGCAGGTTCTTGGTGCTGCCGTTCTCTTGCATCTCGATGGTCTCTCTGCCCCACTCCATGGAGATGCGGTTATTCTTTGGGAAGTCTGCGTAAGGGGACATCTGCATGTCTCCACTCTTAAAGATGATCTTGTTGATGTCATTCTTATCTCTCCTGAAGTTGGAGACAACACATGCACATATGAAAGTGTGACTCTTTGTGCCTCTTACATCAGCAGGCACCTTAAGAGGACAGAAGGGGGCTCCACCCCCGACACCGTATCCAGTTCTCACAGACATCCATGAAATAAGTAGCACAACAGCGACAGTATGGGCAGACTTACTTGCAACAGGTGACAATGAGAGCAATGATGAGGATGAGGAGCAAACCGCCCCCTGCTGGCGACACCACAACTGCAATCAGCTTGTAAACTGCAACGTCAAAAACTACAGTTGAAATACCAAGCTTATAATTATAATCATTTAATGATAGGATGCGGACACAATGGGGGAAGTGAATCATGTTCACAGTCACTCACAATTTCCACAGTTGAATCCTCCAAATCCAAACATACACCTGAGAAGCAGAGGAGGAATCTGGAGTGAGAACGTGATTGCTTGAGGTTTAGTGCAGGTGAAAAAGAGAAGCGGGACTTACGGGACACAGGTGCCGTTCTCCAGCTTGTAGCCATCCCCACATTCTGGATCAAAAATATTGTTTTCACATTGAGTGGTCACGTGAAATGTCATATGGTGACATTGCAATCAGCAGACACAGAGAGAGAGAGAGAGAGAGAGAGAGTGAGAGAGAGAGAGAGAGAGACAAAGAGAGACAAAGAGAGACCTTACCGAGGCAGGACAGGTCGTCAGGGTTGTGTTTGTAGTATCCTTGAAGACACTGACAGGACGCTGTGCCACTGCTGTCCGTGCACGTGGAGCGCTCGGTGTCACACTCAGGCCTCTGAGCCACACACAGACTCTCCACTGGAACAACAACGGGGGGGGGGGGGAGTCAGACAAACAATGGAACATCTAATGCCACACCGGTTCTTAAATGTCAACGATGTCTGTAGGAACCCTTGCATCTCCTTCATATAGGGGTGAACGGCGGCTAAATCCTGCCCTCTAGTGGCTCTAGGCTTGTTATTTAATTCGATCCCAGCCCACGGCGCATGCCTAGGTATCGCGAAACGATGTTATGCCGGAGAAAAGAGGCGACGGGGAGCGCGGTGATGGACGTTTACCCTGATAGGTGAGCTGGTGGTGCAGCACCATTCGGCAGTGGGCCACGGACGAGCTGCAGTTGCTGAGCCACATCTGGATGCTGTTGTAGACCTCTGCGCTCGTCACGTCGGTGGAGATGGAAAACATGTTGACAGCGGAGATTCGCACCCCGTCCTCCTCTCTGCGAGGAGGAGAGCCGGGGTCAGCGCGGACGTCAGCGCTGACAAAACATTCCCGTTTGCATCACTTCATCCCACCCATAACATAACTCCCACACAGAGAGGTGCCCTTTCTCTACCCCCCCCCCCCACAAGCGCCCCCCCCCCCCCAAACACCACCCCCCCTCGAACGGAACCAGGTTCGGATTTAGTCGGTTTTTTTTTTTCTTTCTAGCGGTGACGGGGACTTACACATTCCTCTGTGCTGAAAACTCAAAGTCCTTGAGAAAAGGCAGGAACTCACCTCTTGCTCAGAGTGGAGCGGCTGTAGCCTTGCAGGACTGACAGTGACGCATTGAGCTGTGGTTCAGAAAAGGAAGACAGCGTGTGTGTGTGTGAGTGAGTGAGTGTGTGCGAGTTCAACGTCTACTCAGATTCACACAGAGATGATGATGCAGAGATGGACGACGGTCACTCACCAGCTGGATGATCTCCCTCTGGATCTCGTGCATGGTGGCGCTCTTGATGACAACGGTGTCGTGCGTCTGCCTGTTGACGCTAAATGTTCCCAGAAATGTTTTGGCTACGAAGCAAAAAAAAAAAAACAACAACAACAACAAAAGCAGACCAATGAGAAAACGACTTCAGCGGGATGAGATGGTGAATCAGGGTCGTTTTTTTTAGGATCCTACCTCTGGTGCATGTTCGTCCGTCCTCGAGGTCGAAGCCGAGCGCACACTCGCAGCTGAAGGACCCTCGTGTGTTTACGCACCTGGAGCCAACAGGGCAGGGGTCCCTCTCACATTCGTCCAGATCTGACAACCACAAACAACATGAAGGTCCATCGAAGTTCGTGAGGTTCGTGCCTACGAGCGCCCACGTTGGACACTAGGTCGTTATTTGACAGTTGGGGCAACAAAGAGGTGGAGGATGAACTCACCCTGGTTGCAGGTTGGTCCCGTCCACGCCTGCTGACAGTGACAGGTGAACTGATGCCGCTTATAGCTCACACACATCCCCCCATTCATACAGGGGTTGGACACACAGGGGTTCCCTATACATCAGACAGGAGAGGAGACATTTAGTGGATGAGGCACATGTTATGTTATGTTATGAGTCATATGATGTGATTTCTTATTGACCGTTACACCAGATTTAATGATCATATATACATTCATCTGTGATTTTTTTTTTCCAAAGGCAAATGTTGTTTAGAGATTCATGGGACTTCTGGGGAACGTCTATCTGAGCTGACTGCTTCGATGTCCCTCTGACTCTCCAGTAAAGTGAGAGTGACATCATTTTGCTATGATGAGTGTTGGTCTGGACACGGGACATGTTCCAAACAGTGATGCAAAACGGAAGTGGTGGCCAAATGGTGGTACTGCAGTTTGTGTTTCGGTCGTGTGGTACATTTTCCCATGATAAAAAAAAAAATTGAATTGACCTTTTTTTTGAGCTTCACATATCCCTCATTGAAAAGTGGTGGCAATAACCAATGTCTTTGAAAATGTTCGCGTCTTACGTGAAATTCGTTCGCACCTGATTTTCGGTCCAACTTATTTTGTCGGAACTGAATAAACACGTTTTCCGTTACATTTGCTTTCAAGATTTCTGCCCGAGAAATGAGTTGACGATTTGTGTCGACCAAAAGTATCGGTAACCACAGAGTATCAGTGATGTCCACGTTGCTGTGAGAGCCTCATGCTGACGGTTGTTATCCACTGTGATACACCACAGGGCACTCACTTGGCAGTAGTGGCGGTGCCTTGGTGGTTTGGATGTCAGCGGGTGACGTGGTGGCCACCGGCTCGGTGGTTCCCCTCTCCGTGTGTCTCCCAGTGGTGTGCAGGACCCCTGTGCTCCCGGTGGGGGCGCTGTGGGTGAAGGTGGTGGTGACGTAGCGGCCGTGGGAGGTGGTGCGTCCGCGCGAGCCTGTCTCTGCCTGCAGGGTGGTGCCGCTGGTGGGACTGACGAAGGCGATGGGGGGCCCCTGAGTTTGTCCCGGTGGCGCGCGGTGAGTGGGGTGAGCTGTGGGGGTCTGCGGGGCGGGGGTGGAGGCAGAGGTGGAGGGAGTGGTGGTGTATGGGACGGTGACGTCCTCGGTGAATGACTGGGAGGTTGATCTGCGAGCGGTGCTGCTGAGCCTGGGGGAGGAGGAGGTTACAGGTGGAGGAGGCGGAGTGGTGGTGGTGGTGGTGGTGGTGGTGGTGGTGGTGGTGGTGGTGTAGACAAGTGATTTATAAGTATCTTCCTCTGTGTTCGGTGATCTGTGAATGAGGGAATTAAAGAAATCAGTGGTGCACAGACGGCTGAGAGCTGTTATACATATAGGTGTCACTAAATCCTACAGACTGAACCTTTAAAACAGAAACATACAGTTTGTGTCACAGTAATTGCAACGATGTCTTTCCACTCACTCACTGCTCATTAAAGATACAAATAAAGGTGCGGAGTGTAAGATTTAGTGGCATCTAGTGGTGAAGTTACATGTTGTATCCGTCAC
The DNA here is from genome assembly GCA_016785325.1 of Chascanopsetta lugubris. NCBI lineage: Eukaryota > Metazoa > Chordata > Actinopteri > Pleuronectiformes > Bothidae > Chascanopsetta > Chascanopsetta lugubris. The sequence goes on from JAFBJT010111664.1 coordinate 50,524, forward strand.
CTCACCCTCATCCTTCTGAGTCTGCAGGAGAACCTGTGGTCGACTTCATTTGTCATTAAAACCAAAAGATGTTTAGTGCGTCCACTCTGGCAAAACATGGCGGCCCCCGTAGAGAAGACCCACTCCTCATTTAAGTAAACATTAAAGGAATCATTTAGGGGTAATGGAGAAAAATAAAAAATTTACGTGGTTATAAATTCATGAAAACGCCAGGATATTTATTGTTTTATAATATTTTTAGAAGTGATAAAATTGCGCCTGGTCATTGCGCCTTCAAAGTAACAGCAACCATGAGCAGTTGGCGTGTAACCATGGAGGAGATGTTCCCCTTTAGTTCAAGCTGAGCATCAGAATAGGGAACAGTGTAACTCTGGATCATAACAGATCAAAACAACACCACGTACCTCTCTGTAACAGGGACCGGTGACGTGGTGAGCAGCATTTCGGTAACTGCCTCTGTGGAGTCTGTCAGAGAGTCGTCCATCTCCGTGTTGCTGCTGACTCCAGGGGGCGCCGTCGTCAGCGCCGGCCCCGAGCTTTCCCGCGCGGTGGCGGACGACAGCCCCTCCGTTCCCTCCTGCCTCTGCGAGCTGAAGTCCTGCGAGGCTTCGGTGGAGGTTCCCACATCCGACCCGGTCTCCAGCTCCGTCCCGGGGACGCTGGCGGGACCCCCTGACGAGGTGACGGGGGGCACAGAGGACACCGACGCGTCCGACTGGTCGGTGCTGAGCTCTGTGATTCTCAGGGGCGGGGTCGAGTTGGAGGTCCCCTCGGACAAGGAGGTCCCCTCGGACGTGGAGGTCCCCTTGGACGTGGAGGTCCCCTCGGACGTGGAGGTCCCCTCGGACATGGAGGTCCCCTCGGACGTGGAGGTCCCCTCGGACATGGAGGTCCCCTCGGACGTGGAGGTCCCCTCGGACGTGGAGGTCCCCTCGGACGTGGAGGTGCGCTGGTGCTGGGTGGCGTTGGGTGGTTCGGTTAAACTCCGGGTGCCCGTGGGCCCCTGGGGGCCCTCGGTCTCCGAGGACATCCTCTTGAAGGAGCGGGTCACGTGCTGCTCTGTCGTTTCCCCGCCGTCGGTCCGAGTGGACGGTGCACTGTGGGTGTAGTCCTCCGTCTCTGTGGCCAGAGCGGGGACACCCCACGTGGACGGGGGCTGACGGGAGTTCAAGTCCTCGGTGAATGCAGACGTGGTGCTGTTGCTGCTGGAGGACGAGGAGGTGACGGAGAGCAGGGTCCTCTCCCCGGCCCGGCTGATGGTGGTGGATGTGTCGGTGCTGTCGGTGTGAAGGACTGAAGTCTGAGACTCTGAGGCAGTGGCGTCCCCCTGGCGCAGAGTGGTGTCCGGGCTGTCCCGCGGCAGGCCGGCGTCCTCCGTCCACGTCCAGGATACAGACCGGGAGACGTCTGGCGTCAGATCTGTGTGAACCAGGTCATTGGAGTCCCATTCCCACTGCCTGTGTACTCTGCTGCTGCTGCTGCTGCTGCTGCTGCTGCTGCTGCTGCTGCTGCTCCTGCTGCTGCTGCTGCTGCTGCTGCTGCTGCTGCTGCTGCTGCTGCTGCTCCTGCTGCTGCTGCTGCTGCTGCTGCTGCTGCTGCTGGTGGCCTCAGTCGTGGCCATGACCAGTGTGGAGGACAGCGGCTCAGTGGACAGACCGCTGGTTTCTAATGAACTGCTGCTCGACTCTGTGAAGGTTTGTGTCTCCTCCGTGTCTGTGGGGATAGAAAATCATGGGTGAGATCAAAACATTTGAAATGATGAGAGAGAGAGAGAGAGAGAGAGAGAGAGAGAGCGAGAGAGAGAATATTCAATTATCATTCATTTAAATGTTGTCATTCTGATCACCAGAACGTCTGGTGTATCCTATTTTGTACGCATTTTTTACGTTTTTATTGGTATTTATTTGGTCTTCTAAATTGTTATTTTAAAATATTTTGTGTATGTATTTAGTTATATTATCTATTGATTTTAATAATCTTTTTTTTAAATTTTTTTTTTATTTAATGTTTGGAATCCTCTCCCTCTGGGAATCGACTTGATATAATGAAACAGTCTCATGGACAACATGGTGATTCATGACACCTCGAGCAGTCTGACTTCCACGTGCTGCGGCCACCAGAGGGCGCTCCCCCTGCAGGACGCCCGCAGCCTGCACAAACAGTGGGGAAGATGGGCTGTGCATGCAG
>JAFBJT010111664.1:53690-68439 GCA_016785325.1 Chascanopsetta lugubris
TCACATTAAAGGGAGAGAGGGAGGGAGAGAGACAGAGAGAGAGAGAGAGAGGTCGATACCTTTGTCAAGTGACTGTGGACTAGTCCACACGTCTCTCAGACAAAAGCCTCCTTTGTTGTCTTGTGGATTACAGCCTCACCTCAGAATACGCCATCCCATGTTGGAAGAGGTCGATCAGATCCCCATGTCTTTGCCACAGTAGAGAGCAGGGGTGTCAAACATTGGGCCCGCGGGCCGGATCCGGCCCACCAGAGGGTCCAGTCCGGCCACTATAGAGTTCAGTCTTCAGAGGTCAAAGGTTACCGTGACCTTATTTGTATATGTGGACTGAAGCTACAGACTGCAGCCTGCTATCAACACGTGTTGAATGTTTGATTGTTCATCGATGATTCTATAATGGGCGGAGCTCGACGGCTACTTTGGTATTCGCCGGACTCTGCTGAGGTCCTGGAGGGAGGACAGACGTGGGAACTCGCAGAGATGTCCAACATCCTGAATGGCATCTCTGCAATGTGTGTTACGCAGAGGACAGTCTGATCACACAGAGTTATGCAGTATTTCAGAGATTTCATTCTCTCTCTCTCTCTCTCTCTCTCTCTCTCTCTCTCTCTCTCGCTCTCTCTCTCTCTCTCTGTTTCCCCCCCTGCTCAGCCTAAAGGCTTCCGGCGTTACTACAGCTCTCCTCTGCTCATCCAGGAGCAGTACGGCTGCATCAAAGAGGTCATGCCCATCGGTGAGCAGCACTTTTACATTTGAACTGTTTTTTCACATGACTCTCCTTTCTCCATTTCTTGTCATTGACATATTTGACACACACACACACACACACACACACACACTTACACACATCTTGCTGTTTATGTTCCAGCCTGTGGGAATAAGGTGGACCCCGTGTATGAGGCCTTGAGGTTCGGAACGTCTCTGGCACAAAAGGCCAAGAGGGCGAGCGGCTCCGACTCTCCTCACAGGAACTCGGTAAGAATTTCAAAGTAAAAGTCCACTTGACTGACACTTCTGTTAAATGTACACAACAGAAACAGGGAGTGACAATAAGACATAAGGGTGAATCCATCACTACGTTTCATCTCAATTCCATTTTTGTTAATGGATTTGATTCACTTTTTTTTTTTTACACACTGCACATTTAAGGTCTGGCATCACATTCCATCTCAGCATTCATCATCAGTACTTGTCCCCACTAAGCTCCACACGACACCAGGAGTGATCCCGGTTCAGTCCGGTTCAGGTATGGTGTGTGTTGTCCCTCCCTGGGATGCATTTCCCAGCTGATGGTCTAAATAGATAGTGTCAGTGCACGGCTGTAAACACTACCAATAAAGGCAGTGTGGTGCGGGCGACCCGTGACGGGAGACGTCGGCCCTAATGCTCGTGTTACAGCTGTGCAGATGGACCCAAGTGATTGTGGAGAAATCTGCTTCTCATTGTGTTTCAGCGTCAGTGACACTCGGAGCCGAGTGTCAGGATGAGGCTGATGACGTCCGAGAGCTGCTGCTGCTGCTGCTGCTGCTGCTGCTGCTGGGCTCAGTCCATCCTGTCATGTGCAGCTGTGTGTGTGTGTGTGTGGGGGGGGGGGGGGCAGAGGGGGTTTTGGGGTCAATGTGGTTTGTTAATGGATTCCAAATGTAGGGTGAGTGTGTGTGTGTGTGTGTGTGTGTGTGTGTGTGTGTGTGTTACATAACAGAAGTATCCATAATATTATCCATCCATTCATCCATCCAGTCCCCTCCAGTTCTTCACTGAGGTTTCACCCTGGCTTTGAACAACTTCCTGTTTATATCATATAGATGAATAAACACCTTATCTTCCTCTGCTTTCGCTCAATGGGCTTTTGAATCATTTCGTTGGACGAAAGGAAGACGTCACTTCGGACTCTTGAGCCCGTGATTCGACGGGAAGGATATGAGATGTACGATGTTTTGAGACTATCTCTGATTGAATCTTTGCAGGCGAATGACCTGGACAAGGTTCCCGAGGAGGTGGTGGCTCACAGCAGTCGACAGGAGCTGTCCAGGAAACACAGTGACGACGGTGAGTCTGAGAGGAGCTCCGGATCCATGCTCTGACACGGAGACGATCAAATGTGTCATCACAGTCTGAGCTGAGATGATCACAGCCTCAAATCCCTCTCCTGTGAACCATCAGCAGAGTTGAACCCTCAACCTTTCACCTGCATTCAGTGGGCAAACGACTCTGCCATTTCAATGTGACGTGACCGGCCTGATTAAAGGAGGCACAGAGGGTGATGCACAGAGCCGAGTATTACACAACAACAAGAGGAATCAACTGTTTGGAAATGGATGCGATAGCGACAACCTGTCCAGATCATTTCGTGTGATCTTTTTGATTGCTGAATTTGAGTCATTATGCCTTTGCTGGTAAAAAAAGATATATATGAATGACTTCTGTTTGGAAATGAGTGACAGACCTCTGTTGTGAAGGAGATGCTGGTGGGGACGTGATCTGTGCTCTTGTTTAGACAAGTCGCACGTCTTATTTCACTTGACTGACTTTCAATTCCGGTTTTTGTTTCCTCAGTTTTCACAGTCATGGAGAACGGCACGGAGCATTACCACCAGATGGAGAGAAAGTCTGATGATTTCCAGGTAGGAAACAAATCCACTCAATTGTTTTCAACGACTGTGAATCTGATGCAGAAAACAAGGCTGATTGCTCTGATCAGCTGGAAGGATGAGCATCTTGTATTTGACCAGCCTGCACACATTTGTCATAGTTATTCCAGCATCTGTTTATTTTATTTATCATTTGAATGATCGTGTAACCTACACACTTATATATATATATTCTGTTGTTGACGTTTGTTGTAGTTTTCACCGGTCGTAGAAAACGTTGGGGTATGCAACAGTGAATCCATTTCACAAACATTTCCACAGATGGACATGACAGGGACGTCATGTCCATCCAACTTTAAGCCCTCAGCAGCAGGAGTGAACTTTCTGTCCCTCCGTTCCTCTGTTGGCATCACCTGAAAACTCCCAGAGACCCGATCCCATCCACTGACCCAACGGTGACCTGCGCACTGTGACTCTGAGAACCGATACCCGGCCAGTACCGCTCAGCATCCATTAAGCACGCTGCACTTGGCTCCACGCCTCGGTCGCCACTGCCCAATTTCCCAGAGCTTTGAGAGGGGAAATAAAAAATTAAATAAGATAATCTTCTCTTCCTGCTGCAACAAATCAAACCCGAGCGGTCACGACTCCTGGCCCGAGCTGATACGAGGGAACCTCGAACCCTGGAGATCGGAGCTGTGGCGACGCTGCCGCCGCCATGGAGCCGAAACTGGTGCCAGAGAGAAGGAGAAGGGGGTGAGACCTCGTTGAGGATCTAATCGGGCTTCAACAGCGGACGTGTCCTCCAGCCTCTATGGGAGGAACCGCCTGGTTTCATCCACTTGCATATTTTCCGACATGCAGACATCTGTCTTGTTTGTGTTAATAGTTTTACATGTTTATCGCTGTCGTCAACAATGGAAAAAGCCACAGACATAAAAATGAACAAATACCCTTAAAAGGCAAAGAACACACACACACACACACACACACACACACACACACACACATGCCTTCATCCACGTACACACACACATCTCTCAGAACGATCCATTTCACAGACTCCCAAGTCCTATTTTTATTTATTTACGTAGTGATTTCCTCGTCTTGACGACAACTCAACGTGCTCTCCAGCACAGTTTCTGACATTGATCCATTCACAAAGTGCATACATGTGCAAAACTGTGCTCTATAAGGGCAGGGGTCAAATTTAGTGTGGGGGGGGGGGGTCAGCATCAACATGCTATACACTGCAGACGGGGCAGACGGGAGATTGAACCACCCACCCTGCCGGTTAGAGGGCCACAGCAGCCGCCCCCGGACAGTCAGTGCAGCGTGGGGGCACTATCAGGCTGGACCGGGCCCAGCTGGCTGTCAGTCCGTCGGCACACAGGTCCATTAGCCGGCTGACGGACAGATGGAGGCTCCGCGGGGTAATGAGGAGAGAATCACGCATCAAAAAGTGCCCACTCACCAGAAAGTGAGACGCTGGGCTCGGAGGGACGTAATGGGAAAACATGCGGCCGCACACAGGTTCACCATCTGTTCACACTTTGAAGTTCTTCACTCCACCAGAGCAAGACAGAACTTCTGCTGCGTTTTCCAAGTTGTGCTCATCTACAGTTGCGGACTTCACAAGGAACTCTGGAGGAGCCGTCCACTGACCAGAGGGTCAGGGGTTCGATTCCCGACACTCAGCATACAGAGGTGTCCTCGAGCAAAGCTCCCCTTGGGTGCTGGCCAAGCGACAAGATCCGGAGGCCAATCCAAAATTGGAAAAACTTGCAGTACACTGGGTGGCCACTTGAGGCTGGCTCCCAAAGTCTTCCATGTTAAAATGAGCATCTTTAGAGGAGAAATGAACCTTGGTCTCAGTCACATTTTTTCCGTGACAGCTGTACAGGCGGAGAATTTCTCTTTTTTGAATGAATCAGGAAGTAGGAGGAGTTAGGCGATGAGTGATCCGGCCACTACGAGCCTCATTAGCACTGCAGAAACAAACGGGTGAGGTCACGGAAGATTCGTCCATCTTTATAAACAGTCTATGGCGCTAGCCTGTATTCCGCTTATGTTTCTCCTTCGGAATCAAGCAGTGAGATTTACCGACTGCATAGCGCCACCTGCTGGCCACTGTTGCTCCGTTCCTTGTAAAGTCTTTGGATGCTCTGCCCCTGTGATTTTAGATGGTGTGTTTTTAATTGTTTACCCATTGAGGACAAATTGTATCATGATTTCTTTCTTCTTTTCTGTATCCATTACTTCAGACAGTGTTTTGTTGCCCGATAACTCACAAACAAGTCCGTTGTCTTGGTCCGTCCGTCCTCTCAGGGGCCAGCTTTTAGTTAGCCTGTAATGGATGACCACCCCGGCCGCTGGGGGCCACAGTTAACTCAACCCATCCATCAGCTAACATGGCCGTCGCATGTGGGAGCCACAAATACTCTCCTCCTCATCAATAAACCTGTCACCAAGAAGAAGCCACATCCTGCAGATGTTTTCACAGAAACAAATATCTGCGTGTCTCAAAAAGTCGCCCTCATATCTGGGAACACCGGCCGGAACAAGCCGTCATGTGGATGTATAGTTCAGGGATCCGACGTTCCGACTGAAGGTGGCGGCGGCGGCGGCGATGTAAGCGGAAAATGCACCCACTGGTTCGTCTGAGCAGGTGTGAAGAGCAGTTATCTCCCTGATAATTGTGCTCACACCTCTGCCAAGAACTTCCTCTCCACCCACAGACCCGCTCCTTTTTTTAACTTCCTGCCGTGAAAAAAGCGGATCCTTCCTTCCTCCTCCCACTCGTGTTGATGCCAGATTAGAGTCGAACAGATTGTGGAGCAACTGAAGAAGCCCCCCGTCCTATTGGCGCACTGTAAACAGGGATCTCCTCCTGCACAGGGACATGCCAGAGGACTATTTTGAGGCACAGAGGCAGCAAGAGAACATTGTGTTTGTGTGTCTTGGAGCGCATCACCTCTCCTTGTATTTCAAATCTGTGTCTTGTTGTTGTGCAGTTGGAGCAGAGCCAGCTGCAGAGAGACATCCTCAAACTCAACACCTATGTGGCCTTGTTCACCTTCTCTGCCCAGGAGAGTCACGACCTGGAGATGAGGTCAGTTCACACACATCGTAGATGCTCGCGCTGTTTGTCGTCACGCTTAGTGACTCCGCTACAATAGTGCACACTGTGCCTTTAAATGGATACTTCTTATGGAGGACAGCAGAGAGAAACAGTTATAGCGAACTCTAAAATGAGGTCATATTTACTGAAAAAATTATTATTATTATTATTTATTATTTTTATGAATCATCAGCAATGAAATGGACTCACACATAATCCAACAAAGTGTAAAGAAATTCTAAAATATTTTTCTAATGTTTTGAATCTGAGAAAAGTCTTTTGAAGAGCCAGGAAATCGAGCATTTGTGGAGCATTCGTGTTTCATATATGTCCTCTTATATAAAGGAGTGTGCTCAGAGCAGCACAGGTGAGAGTATTAAACTGATACAACAGGAACTAATTAGCTCCGTCTTTTGGGCTAATGGTCCTCAAAGATTTGTTTCTCTGGAGGGGCCTCGTTAATGATGATAATACCTCTGTGTGTGTGAAAGCCACGTTTGACTATTAATACATCAGACAATCGATGACATTCATCTAGAGGACACAGACAGTTTTAAAGATGCCTCTATTCGTCGGGTGATAGCCTCCATGAGGGAGCATGTTAGTGGTCGGTATCGGATCATAGACATAAAAAGATGGAGGACGTGGCTCCACTTGCTCCTATACTTTGTCAATTTTAGAGACTTAATGGCCCTTCATAGCAGCCAACCACCAGGTGGCGATCTATTGGCATTGGCACATGATCACCTCTCTCTCAATAATCTCTATGAAGGGTTCCTCTCCTCTGGTGTACCCCAAGGTTCTGTGCTTGGACCCCTCCTGTTCATTATCTACCTCCTCCCTCTTGATTGTCTATGTTTTATACTTTATTGATTTTTTGTGTCTTTAAATAGAATTTATTATTATTATTATTGTTATTATTATTATTATTATTGTTATTGTTATTATTATTATTATTATTATTATTATCATCAATTATCTGTTATATTTTGGTTCATAGTTTAGTCGGCTGTTCAGGAATATAGATACGTCATTTGGATGTGTTCTGTGTATAATATGTTACATTTACGAATAGCGGTTTCATTAACTTAGAAAATAGTTACTTGCGTCGTCCATTGGTCTCTTCTTTATTATTAACTTAATTTGGTTTCTCATCACTTGAAAGAAATCTGAATCCTCTGCATCGTTTTCTGTTTCTGTTTGAATCCTCGCGTGTCTGCTTTGTTGTCGTCACCCAGTCACATTTTATAGCGTTTGCTTGTCGAGCAGTTTCTCCCAATAAAACAGTATTTTCGGAGTCGTCATTACCGAGCCAGCGGCAGTGTTTCAGCTCAACCACAAGAGGAAGAAAAACAGTTGTCACGTAAACCAAAACTTCACTGAACCACCATGCTGCTTCCTGTGATTTTCACACCAACGTGTTCACGCCTTTGAACAGATGCGAGTAATTACAGCACATACGGTGAAAGGGTGCGATGAGTCATGGACTTAGTGACGTACCAACCACTGACAGGAATAAGGTGTATCACTCACATGTTGTTCTTTGTTGCATGGAGGACATGGCCTCTGCAATGACTCAAGTTCCAGCAACTACTGCTGCTGGCTCACATTTAAATCAGTAATCATAACAAGGACCATATGGACGGTTCCCCAATATAGACTGAATTTTCATAGGGCTTATAAATGTTATGCCATGGCTAAGAGATTAACGCCAAAACCTCAAAATTAGAAATGTAATTATTGTAGTAGTTTGGATAGCTTGTTTATTTTTGCACATTACTAAAGTACAAAAAAAGGTAAAAGTGTGTTATCTGCTTGTACCGAGGGGACGTGTTCGCAATAATTGGCCTTTCTCTTGTATTCAAGCTACGAGTGTCCCAGTGCTATTGCTATTCACATTGTGGTTAACTAGTTAACCTCCAGCAGGGGGCACTACAGGCCTACATGTATTTCGCATGAACCTGTCTTAGAAAACCATTTCGACTATGTCTCTGTTTGACTTTGTCGCCACAGAGCCGGAGACAAGATCTTAGTGGCCGATGATTCCAACGACGACTGGTGGAAGGTGGGTATTGAACCCATCACCTGATATCTGAGTCCTGCTTTGGCTCAACTATTATATTTGATCCTTCAGCATTTTTGAGAGTCCTGGCTCTGAACAAGAGTTGTTGCTGTTGTCTGGTTTTCGTGTAAAGCGGCAAAACATATTTTTTTTTTTTTAAACCAGATTGATGAATTACAGTGTCCGGCTTGTAAATCATAGGAGGTTGCCAACAGGCGGTGGCAGGACAGGGCTGCACCACAGATAAATGAGGGAGATGAAAGGGGCTGGACGTGACTGTACAGAGGCGGCCTGCTGCCACCAGACCATGAAGGAACCTATCACACATTTTAATGCTTGTAATTGTTCTGTATGGCCTCCAGACAAACAGGCATCTGGCCCATTTGCTCTTTGAACAATGGACACTTTAGCAAGTTGAGAGGCAGTTACGCCTGCAAACATTCATTCATGCACACTACATGTACAAACAAAGACACAGCACTTTATTTTGATTTATTTATATTTATATCTCTTATTGATGGATACAGTAACTCCCCAAATCGCCCCAAACCCATGATTTGGTAAATATCTTGTTTTTGGCCATTTTTATTTTTATTTTTTTTATTATTTACTTATTTATTTGATGCTGTGTGATAAGATAAAATGTAATTCATTATAAGAGAGAAAATACCTTAAATTATTATAATTTATATTCTGGCGTTCATTCAGTTGACCCTTTTTTATTCCTACATATCCCCATATCTCCCCATATTTTTCAGTATAATGTGTATTTATTTACATTATAAAGACATTAGAGCACAGGGTACAAATCTGAAAATATGATCAGTTTTCTTTTTTCTTTTATAATACATCAATAGATGAGAGATGATATGACTGCATTGAGCTCTCCTCCATGTTAGTAAATGGAACACTGACCAAATCCAAAAGTAAGGTAAAGTTTGGGTATCAGGCCTCTGTCAAACTCTAGAATGCTGTGTCATCACAGTTCGTCTCTGTCAGCATCATCACACCCTTCATACAAGGTGAATTGAAGTTAGCATGGTCGAACAGAACCAGGATAATCCAGTGTAACCGACAGCACCCCCTGTTGTTTTTTCAAGTATTTTAACTAATCACTTGTGAAAACATTCGGTGTGTAATCCTCTTATGTCCTTGGCAGCTTTGTCTGTGCATCAGCCGTTTGGAATGTTGGTTGAAATATTATCTTTTTTACATTTTTATTCCCAGGGGGTGATTGAGGACAGGATCGGTTATTTCCCAGCAGCCTTTGCTCACCAGGTGCAGGCCGGGGACCAAGTGTTCAGGTGTAACAGGACGTTCATCGGCTGTAAGGAACAAGGACAGATCACCCTGAAGGAAGGACAGGTACTGGTGACTATGGCGATGATGAAGAGGGTTATGAAGGAGTTGATGAGTGTGTATTATTGATTAACCTGCAACTGGTTGTTAACAGCAACACGTCGTCGGTTTTTGTTCATGAAAAACTATTTTTGCAAATCAGGTCTGTTTGCTAGGTTTTTGACTTGTAATGACCTTTGCTACATCAACGTTGAAGGTAATGGTGCTTGGGAGGTTGCAGCACCCTCTGTTGGTAGAGGGCTGTAACTGCAAGATGAAAAAGTAAAATCATTTTAATATCGTCCCTTTACATTGTTTACGTTTTGAACATTCAGCACATTTTCAATGAGACATGCATCGTAGACACATGGTCAGTGTATGTTAAACAAAACTCTGAATATAATAAGATTTATAAACAAAAGAATAACCATGTGTTGCATGTGTGTCCAGTAAAAAAGGAGTAAAAAAATGCTATATTATATCCTTTGGTTTAGCCTGTAAGATTTACGCGGTCAGAAATTGTAATGTTAAATATAGCTGATGATTTTGTCTCCTCCAAGCTTGAATGGAAAGAGTGACTCCAGGGGTATTCAACCGCAACAAACAACTTCACCTGTAAATGTCAGTCAATCCCTCACAGTAGACCTTTAAAGTTAAATTTCAATAACGTGGAGTTTTACATTCGGGCTCATCGCTCATCGTCTGTGGCACCTTCAAAACAAAGCGATCATTAGCGGAGCTGATTGAATGAACATTATCATCACCATTACGGCTCAGACAGGCAATGACCTCAATCGGGGCCCATAAACACTTCCACACTGTACGTGTGTGTCATTAACCATCACACCTCTCAGAGTGAATGGGATTATTCAGCAACTCACCGTCTTATTACCTCGGCCGCGCCAACGCGACCCCTTACCTCCGGTGACTCCGCCCTCACACACACTCAGTCGCCTGTCACCGGCTCCTTCTCAGGATTCCACAGTAAAGTTGTGTTTTGGCACGACGACCATACTCTTTTATTTTTTTTATTTTTTCCCACAATGCATTCCAAGACATGTTGAGAGTCCCGACAGGCCCGAGGATTTACAAACCTCAGTGGAGATTAAACCACCGAGCTCACAAGACAAGTCTGTGGCATCATTTTTCCAGCCACTCAAACAAACCCAGGGGAAGATGTGGAGTATTCAGAGGGAGCGTGAACACAGTGTCCTCTGGACCAGCACGGGGGTCAGGGAGGGGAATTCTTTTTTTTATTTTGGTAATAAATAATTTGCATATTTATTGCCCAGACACAGTCCTATTTGTGTTTGATGAGAGTCATTTGAACTTACTTTGAAAAGTAATAACCAGTTATTTATGTTGGGTGTCAGGTCAGCTAATGCTTTATTTCTTAACATGTACTCGTGTTTATGAGCCGCCGGTGTTTCCTTGTGATCACAATGTCATGAGAGCGCCTCGAGGGAATTTACTCAAATTTGCTACAAATGTTGAGTTGAACTTGCAGATGAACTGATTCGATTTTGGTGATGAAAGATCAAACTTCGAGGTCACCGCGACCTACTGCGAAACACTATTGTCTCTTTGTACCAGTTTGCACATCTCAAGAACATGCGTCTTATAGAAAAAAATATCTCAAGTCTGCCTTTGGGCAATTTCTTCAAATTTTGGACAAATATTCACTGTTATCAGTCAAGGGTCAAAGGTCAGTGGCACTCGAACCTCACTAAACACAGTTTCTGCTTTGTGAATCGTTTCAGGTTAGTCACAAACATTCACTCGGGCTGATGGATGAACTGATTAGAGAGTAGGGGTCGAAGGTCATCATCGCTGTGACCCCTCTAACTACACGGTTTTCCTTATGAATCCATTATCTCAGCAATTTCCTCTCATTTGACTGGAAGGTTTCGCTGTGACACAAAGATGAGCACATTATTTCGGTAGCCGGAGGTCAAAAGGTCAAAGCAAAAAGATTTGAGCCTGGGAAGGAGCCATGAAATACAGCAGGAGTTGGGGTCTTCTCCCTTACTGTGTGTCAACAATGTGTTGTTGTCGTTCGAGTAGTTGGAGCCAAAACGCTTAAGTCCCTCAGTGACCTTTGCCCTCTGCCTCCAGATCTGTGTGAGCAGTGAGGACGAGTGCAGCGGCTTCATCAGAGTCGCCAGCGGGAAGAAGAGGGGCTTCGTGCCCTGTGACGTCCTGGAGATCATCTGAGAGAGCAACTCGGGAGAAAAGGACGAGGCCGAGACCGACGGACAGAAAAGGAGAAGGAGAGGGAGGATCGGCAGCTTCCATGGGGGTGAGGAGGAGGAGGAGGAGGAGGAGGAGGAGGAGGAGGCTCTGCACCTTCCTCACTCGCTCTCACAGAGAAGCCGAGACACAGTTTGACCACAGGAGATCACAGCATGACTGGATCGTTATCTATAGAACCGACACGTGCTTTCCTCCCTTTAAAGTTGTATTCTCTTTGTTTTCTGGGCGTGGGCCCGGGTAAAGGAAACACACGCCACTTTTACTATTCTCATGATTTCAGATAAATACAGCGGCATTCCTCTGGCTCACAGTGGTCGAAAAGCACCGGGCCCCGAAAATCCAGAATCGTCTTCAAAGCCTTAAATCCCCCCGAACATCTGTTGTGAAGGAACTTCCTGTTGAATCTCCAGCGTAAAGTTTCGCTTCTAAAAAAAGGTTTTTCCACTTGTTTCTGATGAGAAACAAAGAGATGTGGAGGAGTTCTGACACAGTCTGAGGGAGACGTTGGAAAGTCTCCCTGGTCTTCCAGTGACATCACTCGTCAACATCTCCAGCATGTTATGTAATGAGCGTGGGGATGAACCTTTAAACATCATCGTCCATCAGACGCAGTGTGAGTGAGCCTGTTATTTACCAAATAGAACATTTACTCCCTTCAAGCTGCACAGGCAACAACATTCATATTTTCAGGTTTCTTTTAATTGATTTTTAATCCCCCCCCCATTAAATGACATTGCTTGGTTAAGCATAACGAGAGGACACAGCTTCGGTTTTAAAAAGGTGCCGTGTGCTGGATTTATGTTTGTAACATTCGGATTAGCCCTTTATATCAACCTCAGAGCGGCTCCTCCCTCACGGAGGCGGCCATGTTTCTACGGCAGCCAAGAACGGACAAAACACAAAATCCTCATCGATTCTACCATTTCATTTAGCAGACACTTTTTTCCCCCCAAAGCCACATACATCTGCGGATGGATGGAGGGGCAGGGAATTGAACCCACAACCTCACGCATTCAAAAGGCGCATGCTCGTACCCCTGAGGTTCTCGCCCTGCCGGATTCTCTTTAAGGTTTTTGGAAAAGGAGGAATCTTCAGTTAACGTCATCACCAGATGCTACTCAATCCAACACAAAGGCCCTTTAATGAAGACAGAGGTTTGTTGTCTTCTGATTGGATGATGAAGCATCATGTGATCCGTGTGGGGCTCTGTCGTGGTGTGCACTTCTGGCAGGGTGCTGCATCTTAGTAGATATACTAGTATATCTCTTCAAGGCTGCTCTGCACTGAAACTTGGCCTTAGTCAATGTCCAAGAATCCTATGATTGTACATAATGTACGTACAAGATTAAAGTTAACTTCTTTATCACAGTAACCAACCCGGTGTGCTGATGAATTGTGTGTGTGTGTGTGTGTGTGTGTGTGTGTGTGTGTGTGTGTGTATGTGTTGTCTCATTATTCCTCCGTTATGATACAAAAACATATCCTCGATATTTCACACGTCAGTGATTCTTAAATGAGTCTGAATAATTGACACATTTCTGCCGAGCGTCTCTTTTCAAATCAGCTCATCGTTCGCTCAAGTGGTTTCTCCAAATGTAATCCATTATGCAAATATTATGATAGGATTTGGATGGAAAACAGCTGGAGTGTGTCTCTATTCTTGTTATTAACACCGGTTGTCAAACTAAATCATATGAGGGCCGTTATGCTCAAAATGATGGTGGAAGTTTGAAATATAGCTGCAGATTCCGTAAATGATACAGTATCGCTAAATTCAAAACAAAGAATGAAGTTGTCATCAAATGGAGCAAAATTGTAACAAAGTCCAAGAAGGTCACAGAGACTAATCTAAAAATTAGATTGCAGTTACTGTGAAATCCCACTGTTGAATAGTAAAGGCCCAATGTGTACAATTTATATAATCAGTAGTTTATTCAAGTTGGTCCCCATAAACATATAAATACAAGAGTGCAGACACACATGTTTTCATGGTGATGGACACACACACACACACACACACACACACACACACACACCACAGGACACCACCAGCAGCAGGTCTCTCACACTTGACTGAAGCACTCCTCCTATTGGTGACTTAGTGTAACAGCATGATCCTGTCATGTAATAGGTCAAGTGCCATATGTCATTTAATGATATTCATGTTTGGTCACGTTAAACATGGCGTCATATGTCAGCGCATCGGTCAAACGCTCTGTTATTTCACAAACATTCATTTTCGTGTATCAGGTCCCATCTGTGCTGACATCTTGTCTCATGCATTTTACACTACAGTTGTTATATCATGATATGTCAACTGTCCCACCCTTAAAGGTGCAGTGTGTAAGATTTGGTGACATCTTGAGGTGAAGTTGCTTGTTGTATGCATCACCTCACCCTCCTGAACATGCAGGAGAACCTGTGGTCGACTTCAGCTGTCCTGAACACTCAATAGATGTTTAGTACGTCCACTTTTACTACTGTGAAAACATGTCGGCCCCCATGGACAGGACCCGCTCCTAATGTAAATATACATTAATGGGCTCATTTAAGAGTAATGGGAAAGATATGAAACATTCACATGCTAATTGATTGATGAAAATGCAGTATGTAATGGTTTTGTAATATGTTTAGTGGTGAAAAGAAATGAACAAAATATCACACACTGCACCTTTAACGATCTCAAAGCTTGATTATAAACACTGGGTTAAATGACTGTGTGTGTGTGTGTGTGTGATGAGTGACATGTCCCATCTCCACTGAACCTGTCAGCAGACTCTGCACCTCCTCTCAGTTCTGTGGAAGCAGTAATGTGTTACAGCCCACATGCTGCTTCTCTCTCTCTCTCTCTCTCTCACACACACACACACACACAAACACACACACACACACCTGTTTGTGGTCATGGACTGGACAACTCCCATTGTTTTCTACCTGCTCACCATCGAAGAGCCGTCACACACTTGTTATAATGGAACATTCGGCTGTGAAGTGACATTTCCCTCAGGAGCTGTTGGACACAATGATGGATGTGTGTTCGACACCAGACTGAGATCTGAATGACCAGGTATTAAAGGTGCAGTGTGTACGATTTTGGTCACCCCTAAAAACATTGCAAAACAATGACATGCTGATATTTTCATGAATTTATAATCACTTAAATGTTTATTTTTTCCCCCCATTTCCCTTAAAGGTGCAATATGTAAGATTCCGGTACATTTTTACATCATACAATCATATGGACATTTTTACAAATGTATACTCATCCCAATGCATGCCTTGCACATTCCCCTACAATGAGCCCTTTAATGGATATTTACACCAGGGGCGGGTCCACCCCACGGGGCCCGCCATGGTTTTTTTTTTTTTTTTTTTTGCATGCCC